>JAADXZ010000035.1:0-69484 GCA_023338055.1 Phytopythium mirpurense
GTCCAGGTGAGGGCTACAGCACCGAGGCTCGGCGGCGACGCACCCGGACAGCGTACCGGGAGTCCCGACGACAAGCAGGGGCTGCGCCTGCGCCAGGAACTACCGGAGCGTCGCTGCTCACGTGCGGGTCAGGATGTGGGGGTGGCTGTCCCAAAGAGAGCAGCAAGAGACACTCCGATCAGTGACTCACGTTGTGTAACCCCTTGTGCTAATTCTTCGGATCGGGGCTTTCGTAACAAGCCCGAGTATCGACTGGGCTGCCACTCACCACCGATGAACACACAGATATACAAGTACGGAAGCTAGCGCTAACCCCTGTCCGGGTCAGAGCCTGTCAGGTAAACTAATACACGTTCGATAGTAGTCGATGGCGCCCACGAGACCCAAGACACGAACTGCACACAAAATGGGAAAAGCTAACACGTATAGAGGTGGGTTGGCCGTCGCAAATGACTAAAGTAGGCCTCCCCCTGGTGCCGAACGGGCTGGACACCGCTTCACACACCGCCTACGCCTAGAGGGCCTCGCGCCTTGCTGTTGGCGTCTTCGAACGGGCTGGTAGGTGACGGAGGTCTGGGAACACTCGAACTCGACCGGCGCTTGGTTCTCCTCATAATTACACTCTGCGCCACTGGTTTTCTTGCCTTGGCGAATGTTTCGACTGACCGACGAGAAAAGTCTCAGCGAGTCGAATTCTTGCTCATCGGCAACGTCCGCGAGGTCCCGGGCAATAACGCCCGTGACCTCACACGCTTCTTTGTAGCGCTGAGCAGGTGTGCGGCGCTTGAATCCATCCCCTCGGGTTGATTTTTTGTTGTAGCGCCGGACCTCCAGCTGCCGAACGTGCGTAAGGTCGACTTCTTGTGTGGTCCATCTTCAAATTGGGGACGCAGTGTGGACCATCACGGATAAGTCATGGACACCTGAACAATCGAAGCCATTAGTAACAGATCCGCATTTGCGCACCTGAACAGCCATGCACCGTACCTTTGTGGATACGCACATCATCCAGATGACAGAAGTTACCCAGTAGTGGTCACAACACCCATTCATATATCAGAGGGCATTAGTAATACAGCAGGTATTCATTACCAACAGAAATCAGCGTACCTTTCGTCGATGCGCATTGCGGGGATGAGAGGACCTGGGACAAGCGCGTACTTTCTGTACGCAACCGCGTGGAGACACGGAAGCTGCATGGTTGTAGCAAACTCGCAGTCGCACGCCCAGTTGATCTTGGACAGCTGGTACGTCTTGTGACGTCCACGCACCAACACAACATCTGCGTCGGCCTCGTCCGGCTTGAACAAGCGGACACCGGCCTTCTCGACGCCCGCACTGTACTCCGGCGCAATCATCGAAAACACGAAGCGGGTGGTGAACCGGAGCACCGTCGCCATCTCGTCGACATAGCCGGCGCGGACGTTCTTGCCGATTCTGCGCTCCTTGAACTTGTACTCCTGCTCCGCGCGACGGTCGTGGGCCCGCATGCAGCCCGCCATTGTCTTGTCACCGTCGACGCTCATCTTGATCTTTGCGAAGAAGTTCTCCAGCCTGTTCTTGGTATGGTTCATGAAGTGAGGCAGCTTTTCACGGTAGTACATGACCCTCATGTCCTGGCATGCGTCCCAGTTGCGCACGAAGTAGTCAAATAAGTCCGTGTGGCCGCTGCGCGAGCAGATGTCGCGCAGAGAGTCGAAGTGCTGCTTGTAGTCGTCAGACCCACGCGCGTAGACCATCTTCTGCACCGCGCAGTCGATCAGCTCAGAGTCGTGCCCCGAGATCTTTCCGAACTCGAGCTTGGAGTGCATCTCCTTCAGGTACTTGATCACGTGGAAGTGACAGATAAGTACCCGCACCTCGGGAAAATGAGCGAGAAGGACGCGGATCTCGTTCACGTCCTTGTCAACCATCACGACGCGGACGAGCTTAATCCGTTCGGGGTCTTGACGCTTGAAATGCGATAGGGCGTTGTCCATGTGCCATTCGCTGTTCGACTCAAGCAGCGAGTGTAGAACAGGTGAGCCCTTGCCGAACGCGTTCATTACCATGAAGGTGCAGAGCTGATAGTTGTATCTGTTGGCATCATAGAGAAATCCTGGGTTAATCCTGATCATCCCAGAGATCGTTACAAAACGTCGCGTACCTTTTGGTTTTGTGGCTGCAGTCGACCAGCAGCAGCAGCTCGGGAAAACGTGCGATCATCTGCCGCATGTGTGTTGTCGCCATAGACACCACGCCCGTTTCCCCTGCCTCTGTGTCGGCGACGCTGACGATGTTCTCCGGATTGTCGGCCATAAATCGGGCCGACAGCTCTGCCGCAGCGTCGTTGTCGTCCGGCTGGTAGTTCTTGGAGGTGAAGAAGCGCACTTGGTTGTCCACGTCGCTCTGGACAACGTTCTCGTCGTGGTTGAGGAGGTAGGCGTTGATCCACGCGCGCTTCGCCCCAGCTGCGACCAACCCCTTTGACCTGGGCGCCAACTTGCGAGTCGGAGATGCCGCGCGCACACAGATAGGCATTGTTGACCTCGGAGCCAACGTAGTGGTTGTGCACATACGTGCCACACTCGACTTTCAACTCCCATGTGTCCCTGCGCTGCCCCCACTGCACCACAAACCGGCACGGACAGCCGGTGTAGCGGATGAACTGTTTCGGACGCTTGCCCTTCTTCCGATCTTCACGGGGCCGCCAGCCGTCCGCTGGTACGGGCTCTCAGCCTCTGGCAGCAATTCGGCGCGCCCCTCTTGGCCCTTGGCAGTGTCGAGGATGCGCCTGTTCCGCTCATCCCGATACATCGTCTCGGCGATGGACAACACCTGCATGGTTCTTTCCGAGTACGCCGCCTCGTACTCGAGCCATGCCGCCCAGTCCCGGCGGAAAGTCTTCGGAGGCTCCACAGCTACCACTTGGCCGTCCGGCAGGAGTAGCAGGTTCTTCGCGGTCGAGTCTTGGCTTGACTTGCGCGAGCGCTGGGCGCTCGAACGGGAGCTCCGGCGGGAGCTCCAACCGGAGCTTCGACTGTGGGTGTTACCGCTTCCGTTGTCGTCCTTGGAATCGTCCTCTGCGTTATCGTACGCGTCCTCTTCTCCGTCGTCAGAACCTCCACGGTCTTCATCCTTAGCGTCGTCGTCATCTTCAGCGCCTTGTTGCGTGGGGGCTCGTGCGCACTCCACCACGGGCAGCACACGCGGTTCCGCCGGAGTCTTCTTCCTCATCTTCGTCCTCGACGCCTTTTTGTGCGCCCTCCTCTTCATCTGCCTCGCCAGCGTCTTCCTCGGCTTCCAAGCCAGCCGCTTTCGCCGTAGCACGTGTTGCTCGCAATAGACGCCCGCGTTTAGCACGCGCTTGCTCAGCAATCAACTGTAAGCGGACGTCCATCCCCACCTGGTGCCTGGTGGCGTGTTGCGGCCGGGGCGGAAGACGGACGCGCAGCGAGTCGCGCACTGCGACGCGGAGGCTGTAGCCCGGCAGGGCTCACCGGCCGAATGTCGGGCATGCGCGAGAAAAGTCCGAAGCGGCGGGGCTGCTGGTAACGGCGCGGGTGGGGGTGGGTGGAGCGCTGCGCGCCCGCGGGCGTTTCAGCGTCAAAACGGATAGCGCGGGCCAAATCTCGGTCAAAGGTCAAATAGAGTTGGTCACACCGCAGGTTACTCAGGAGTGATGATCGCCGAGGACGACGGAAACATTCTTTATTTTCGTACATGGGAAAATCACGTTCGGTATAAAGCCCGCAAATAGATAAATGCGCCAAAATTTACCGTAAATTGGTTTTGACGATTATGGCAAGCACTATGGTGCTCAAGCCCAGATCGAAACGGGACGTCGGAAGCCGAGCGCAATTTTCGCACTATGAGCGACCAATTGCAGTCACTCCGCCAACTGGGGGGGCCCCCACCGCCCTCGCAGCCGCCGCCCAACGCGAATGTCTCTGCTGCGTCAGGCGCTCGCCCGTCGCCCTTCGCGTCCGGGTACCGTTGGCGCCTCTACCTTGTCGTTGGCGCTCTCGTTGGTAGCCATGCTCACGGATTGCTTTGCCACCTGGATATGATCGCGATAGCCCCGTCGCCATGGTGAACCAGATACGGCCTGGGCTTCCCGCCGGCGGCCACTTCCCGGGGGCGGCTGCGCGTGCGGCTCCCACGCAGCTGTCGACCCCGCTAGTTGCTTCTCGCCGCGCTTCCTCCCCACCCAGGACCGCTCCGGTGGCGGCTTCGCCATCGGTCCCTGCGTCTGCAGACCTGTTTGGCACCGCCAGTCGCCCGCCGAGCGCGTACGCGAGCCCTGACCCGTTCGGGGCCCTGACCGCTTCCGCGCGTCCCCCCTTCCAAATGCACGGGTCAGTGCCGATGCCCCGCGTAGAGCGCGCATCCGCCGACAGTCTGTTTGGCTCGCCGACCGCGGCGACGCCGCCCGGGCGCGTGAGCCAGCATGGCGTGAGTCAACAGGGCACAAGCTACGGCAGCAACCTGTTCGGCAGCCCCGAGCGCTCTGCTGCGCCCAGTAGCGCGCCGCCGGTCCAGCGCTCGTCTCGTAGCTTCTCGTACAGCCAGAGCCCGCAGCCAGCGGCGGGCGGCGCTCAAGACCATCAACAGCTGCAGACGCCCCCTGCCCCCCTTCGACAGTTTGGACAGCAGCCACCACCGCCCGCGGCGCCGTTCCTAGGGTACGCAGACGGGAACAACGCACGCACGCAGTCGTACCGCGGCAACAGCAGCACGCCCACCATGCCGCCGCCGGCCTCGACTAGTTCCAGGACGTCTCTATCTCCTTCCACCCGGCCGAGCACCTCTCCGTACACCGGCTCAGGCAGTACTACCCCCGCAGCTTCATCTCCGCACACAAAGTCGACGGCTCCGTCGTCGGACGCGCTCCTGGACGAGTTTCTTGGTGCGCCGCTGGACGCACACTTCCGCGACCCGCGCAACGCGTCGGCTGGGGACCCGCCGGCGTCGAAGCTGCTGCTGTCGGACATCCCTGACACCATTCAGAGTCTCGAAAGTTTGTACAAGCAGCGGCGATGGAAATCACTGACGAAGAAGGCCCTGGCCATGCTTCAGAGCCCCGCAAGCGACCCAGCCACGACGCTCGCGATCAAGTCGTGGTGGCTCGCAGGACTGATTAAAGACGGGCATTTCGACAACGCCGCCAGCGTACTGGACCAGCTTGGCGACCTGGATGACATCGCTCTATCCAACAATGCCTCGGGAAACGTAAGTCCGCTCCACTTGTTCGTGCCGATCCGACTGCGGCTGCTGGAGGCGCTGCTCAGCAAGTGCAAAGGGAACCTCGCGCTACACGAGAAGCAGTTGTTTCAGCTCGCGAGCAAGCTTCGAGTTGCGATCGAGGATGATATCACAACGGACATACTGGGCGTACAGGCGGTCGTAGCTGCGCGGTGGCTGCGCGTGACGCAGTTTGCGCTCGTGAACCACCTCATCCAGCAGCACAAGTTCCAGTTGGCGCTGCGGGTGTGCTCTAGGATTGAGGTACGATGTGCGAGGAGGCTCTACACGCTACAAGTCAGCCTAACCGATCAATTCCCTTTGTTCATGCGCGTCTCTACCCAGCTCGAGAAGCTCTCGTTGGACGAGAAGGTCGTGACGCTGTCTCGCTTCGGGCGAGTGAATCTCCAAATGGGCGACTTGTCGACCGCTGACAAGATGTTTAGCATGGCTCGGACGTGTCATGACCTGCTGAAGGACAGCCGACCAGTGCCGACTGACCAGCAAGCCAACCACATGGCGCAGCTCGCGTCGCGACTTCTGCTGAACGACGGACTTCTCTGCTTCGCCCAGAACAAGCTGCAAGAGGCGCTGACCGCGTTCAACGCTGTGCTGGACTCAGAGACGCGCCGCGTCACCGACTTTTACCCCGACAGCAGCGCCAGCCCGGTGCAGCAGGACGAGGAGCTCTTCCTGGAGGAGGATTTGGTTTGCGCCGCGGTCAACAACTACGCCATCTGCGCGCTGTACTGCTGCGACGTGAAGGGGGCGGTGGCGGCGCTGGAGCGCATGGTGCGCGCCAACCCGACGCGGTTCCTGAACGGCGTGGTCGTCTTCAACCTGAGCTCGCTATATGATCTCATCTTCGACAACGCCAACAGTGCGGCCAGGAAGGAGATGATGCGCAAGCTGGCCGACATGTACGACCTCGAGCACATTGACCCGGCTGCTTTCCGGATCTGAAGCGGTCCCCTCAGATCGGCTCGCATATCAAAAAGGTCAGCCTCTTTTTATTCGATCCGTGTTCTTTTGATGGCGTCTCGCGCGTCCGTAGCGTCCGTATCGTCGTCTTCGTCGCTGCCGCTGCTGCCAAAGTGAATGTGCGCGGCGCGCTTCTTGGCTTTCTGAGGGTTTTGAGGAAGTGATCGAGTCGGAGCCTGAGTACTATCAGCAGCAGTCTCGGCTGAGCGAGTGGTAGCGGGCAAGGCTTTGGCTGGCGACGCTGGTGACGAGGTGTCCCGGTGAGCGGCGCCGCTCTCCGTCCCCTGGAGCTTGGCCTTGAGCTGCTCCTTCAGGTCCAGCCACCGCAGTTTACTCATGGCTCGGACCCCGCCCACAGACGGGTCGCGCGCCGCCGCGGCCTTGACTGCCTTGTCGGCCGCGTCGGGCCCGGCGAACTCCACGAACGCAAAGCCCTTGAACTTGCGGCTCTGCTGGAAGCGAGGCATGCTCACCAGGTTGACCTAACGAGTGATTATGCACCCATGTACCCGGCGGAGAGAGCGGCGTCACTGAGCTGCCGGCAATGCATCAAAAAGAGCGCGTGAACACCAGCTTCGTACCTTGCCGAACTGGGCAAATACCTTCCGGAGCGAGTCGTGGTCCTCGTCCGCACCAAAGCCCTCAATATAAATGGTGCTCGCGTCTACCACAGCAACCACCCAACAGTGTCTCATGGCGTAAGTGGGCCAGAGCGAGAGCGCGCCACAGCAAGAGCCAGGCAGCGGTATCATAGTCGTTAGTACCTGCGTCGTGACTGGCGTCGGCCGTTGGGACCTCGAGCGGCGCGATGCTCGCCTCCGCATGGTCGACACGGATCAAACCCGACTTGTCCGCGGCCTCAAGCACCATCCGCTCGGTTGCCTTGAGCGCCTTGAGCCTGGAGGAGCAGCCGTCGAGCGAGTAAGTCGCCGCAACAGTCATACCAGGCTGGATCTGATGCCCCGGACGCACTTGCTGAAGGAAAGGAAGAGCCGCACAGGGACGAAGCCGCGCTCGTCCATGTGCTGGCGCAGGAACTTGTCCTGGCGCAGGTTGCTCTCGCCCAGGTAGAACTCGAGCTGCCGCTGCAGCCGCTTGCGCAGCGACTTTTGCCGCGGCGCGTCCGCCATGAGGACCGAGCCGCCTCGAGCTTTGGTTTTCTGTGCAAAATACTCCGAGTACACACAGGTGCGATGCTTGGATAGGATTGGCAGAAAATAAAAGCAAAATGATGCGATTCCATTGGTTCAAATTATCAACTGTTTTGTGCCTTAATCGCGATGAAGGATCCAAAAGGCAGTGCAGTGCACAGCAGTCCCCTTGGGGGGTTCATGGACCGCAGAGCGGCAGGTTCATTACACTTTATCTTTTACCCATAGCGTAGTGTTTGCCTCTCACGAGATCCCTGGATACTTCACACAATCGAACATTTAACTGTTGTACTTCCTACAGGATAGGGAAACGTAGCCGTTATTTGATTGGCGAAATATATTCGAGCCATACGGGAGCAAACCACGTGGGAAAATCCCCCGCTGGGACTCGAACCCGCTACCGTGAGGTTGTTCGTGGAATAGCACTGGTGCGTTAACCACTGGACCACCCTACAGGCCCTCAGCAGCAGTCCCCTTGGGGCAATCAATCGATCGACTCCCACGCATGAGGGGAGTGCCATGCGTACTCATCGAACAGCCTGCTTAATGAAGGGATAGTATCGCACCTGATGTGCTTTTGGCGACAGAATGGCAACGAACTACAGTAGTAAAGTGAATGCGCAGCGTAGATGTCGACGGAACTTCAGTAGAATTCAGTAGGGGCCGTTGGCTGCTTGACTTTCGCGACCACAAGAGGCCGCGGTTCAGTCGTGGTTCACGCCACTGCTCTACGGCCTTTGGTTGTCCAATAATCGCTTTATTCTTTAAGTGCTCACCGACGACTGCGCCTTTGGGTTCAACTCGTGCCACACGGCCTGTGATCAGAAGCCGAACGCTCGCCGATCGCTTCCTAACCGAGATCCCATGGTATTTTCCATCCACAGCGAGCCAAAATATCCCACGAGCGTTCTCGACCGAAATCAAATCATAGTCGCGCGCGATCGCAATGCGAAGCGACATGTGCTTGAAGTTGGCGCAAAATAGCTTTTTGGTGAGAATAGTTCAGCGGCGGCCCCTGTCTCTCGCGCCATACAAACCTCAAGACAGCTCGCCCTTATAGGGAGACGCGTCGCCGAAACGATGGAAAGAGAGACAGTAAAACACGCCAGCGTCGTCTCGCATAATGAGCGCGAGTGAGTCGTCGTCCGCGCGACCGAGCGGGTGCCGCGGTGCCTGTTGCGAGCCGCGGCCGCGCTTGGTCGCCGCAGATCTATATTCGCCGAGTCCGTTTCGCGCGAGAGCTCGCCCGCCCCACACCCCGGCGCGCGCGAGAGGAGCAGCCCAAAGATAGCGCTGCTGCAGCTCGGGCGGTGGCCGGCAGAGGGCGCCGGGAAAGCGCGGGTCGTCCACACGCGAATCGGAGCGCTCCTGCGGCAGCCACACCGCCGCTCGGCCGCCATGTTCGACGACCTGCTCAAGCTCTTCCGCAACAGCCCGCGCTGGGCCAACTCGCCGCTCGCGCGCCGCCTCGGCTTCAGCGCCGAGCTCTCGTACGAGGACGACGACGCCGGTGCGCCAAAGACTTTGCGGGCCTTTCTAGCTGTCGATACGCGGCGGTTGACTCACCTCCAGTGGCGCTTGGCCGCTTACACAGGGAGACTCTCGGACTGGACGCGCGTGGCGACGTCGGGCAACCGCCCGCCCGTGCGCAGCGGCCACTCGGCGCTCGTCGGTACGCTCCGCCCCCGCTCTCGCCGCTTCTTTTGCCGCGTCTTCCTGGCGCTTACGAACTCTCTTGATGACGCCCGCAGTCGACAGCATGATGTACGTCTTCGGCGGCTACAACGACGGCAACTGCCACAACGACATCTACGCGTTCGACCTGGTGCGGCACCACTGGACGCGCATTGAGACGTCCAACGGCATCTCGCCCGACGGCCGCGCCTCGCACGCGTGGTGCGCCTCCACGGACAAGAGCAAGCTGTACCTCTTCGGCGGCTCGGGGCCGCACTGGGGACAGACCAACATGGGCAAGCTGCTGCAGTTCTCCATCCGCGACAAGAACTGGACCATCGTCGACGCCGAGGGCGCGCCGCCGCCGCCCGGGTACGGCCAGAGCCTCTGCTCGATCAACAACAAGCTCTACCTCTTCGGCGGCACGTCGGGGCACGTGTACGTGAACGATTTGTACGTGTTCGACGAGCTCACCAAGGTGTGGCGGAAGGAAGAGACCACGGGCAAGCGCCCGAGCCCGCGGTACAAGCACCAGATCGCGACGGTCGGCAACCGCATGTACGTCGTGGGCGGCGGGCTGTACGACCCGCCCAAGGGCCCCATCGACACATTCTACCTCGACGTGGACACGCTCACGTGGCACCAGCTCGAGAGCAGCGGGGACTTGCCCAAGTCGCGCATCGCGCACACAATCTCGCAGGTGTCGAGCGACCCGAAGCGCCTGCTCATGTTCGGCGGCCGCGACGACTCGGGCACGCGTCGCAACGAGCTGTCGGAACTGAATGTCGAGACGGGCGAGTGGCGCATCTTTGAGCCGCAGGAGGGGTGCCAGCCGGATGCGCGCGACTTCCACAGCAGCGTCGTGCACGAGGACCAGCTCTTCGTTTTTGGCGGGTCGAACGGCGTCGAGCGCAATAACGACGTGTACCGATACACGCTCACGTACCAGCCGCCCACACTCCTCATCCTGGCCATGCAGGCACTACGCCGGAACCTCGCAGATGTGCCGCTGGAGGCGGTGAACGCGCTGCCGTACGAGCTCCGCGTCGGTGTGCAGAACATCAACCCCGACGTGCAGGCGTCGTACAACCCGACGTGGTTCGCGCTTGACGACCAAAAGCCGGCGGCGGGAGTCATGCCGTCCATCATGTAGGACCTGAAAGACATAGAAGTATTTAACGCCACACGATATATTGAGATCCCCCGATCTTCCCAATGGCGTTGGCAAGAGCAGTAAAGTAGATGAATGAAAACCGACGATGGCACGAGGATCTCGTGAAGATTTGGCAGTGTTGGAGGGTTCGATCGCCGAGCGATGCCGCGCACTCAATCATCTCCATCAGCAATTCCCCCGGTGCAGAGCTGAACCGTGCACTCTGCTTCTGGCATGCATGGACTGTCGATCACCTTGCTATACGTTGCCAGGACAGTCAACAATTGAGTGCGAGTTTCAGTGCAACCAGCAATAAGGCTGAATAATGCCACTGCCTGTCGTACCAGATCCTGGTTTCGGCTCGCCCCTTCCTCATCTTCGTAGATTGCCGCACCACAAAGTCTTAGATCAAACATAATAACTAGCGTGGACTTCGTTCGGTTGGAGATCGTGTTCGTACCAAGATGCGAGTGTGGACGGCATGTGAGATGACATGACCACCTAACGGCGCAAAAACAACGAATCAGGACATCGAGCACTTTGAGCCCGAAGAAATGGCACCAAGACATCAATCGATGCGGCTCGTACCGACTGGTTTCATGACTGGCCCAAGCATCGGGTTGGCGTTAATATCAGCCATAACTTGGTTCACGATGAGGACGGCGATGTTGAACTCCTGTCAAAAGCAAGCATCGCAGTTGATCTCAACACTGGATCACGTCCTTCGAGCTCTGTACAATCACAAACCTCTGCATGCTTCACCAGTCGGATCAAGTGCTGGTTCAGTCGTTGCTGTCGTTCGCTCAGATCTCCTCTACTCCAGGATGCAAGATTCGTGATGCGACCGGAAGACAAGAGGTAGTTAGCAGCACCCCCCCCCGCATATCCATACCTGCCGGAGAAATCCGTGCGAAACAGAGCGGTCACGGAGTCAATAATCAGCAAGCGGAAGGGACCTTGGTCGGGATCCTGCCAATTGTACCGTTCCAGAGGTAGGTATGGTATGTGTCCGGTGGGTATCATAAGTAGCCTTACCGCAAAGAGAACTCCCAGCTTCACGACAAGATCCATCTGCATGTCGTGGCTGTGGGCCCTGATACATCAACACACAAAAAGTTTAGCTTCGCATGCACCAACAAGTGGGTATGTGGAGCCTCACCTGGCGACGATAATGTTGTCGAGCACATCCGAAGGATCCTACACGTGGTATCAGGCAATGAGAATCGTGCGTGAAGGCGTCCAGTACTGCACTCATGCTACACACCAGGTTGTATCGCTCTTTTGCAATTTCTGCGACGCGTTGCTGCATAAGCCACGAAGATGTGATCGTTAGCTGGTTAAAGGGCCGGTGTGCGTTTACAAGTCATCTTACCGGGCGGAATGTCCCCTCCGTATCGACGAAGGCAACTTTGCCTAGCGCTCAGAGTAACTCGTTAGATTGGTTTCAACAAAAAATGACAAGGGTAATTATACCGGCTCCGCCGCCTTGCGACCGTGGGAGCTGCGCCGTAACACAAAGCTGGAGTGGATGCAGGCAAACGCACAATCAGTTTTCCCTCATGCCGCCGGCGAGCGTTAGCCAACAAAACCCGTGCCGTGTGGCAAAGCTGCGTTTTCCCCGTGCGAAATTCCCCGTGAACCTAGTGACCATACCCAAAAGGGAGATTCTTAGATCCCAGGCCCGCGATAACTTTTGTTGGATATACAGTACCTCGGTCAAGGACATCGTCTCCAACCCACCCCCAAGGATGTGATCCAGCTCTGGTCCTGCGTTAGCTTAATGACAGCAAAGCTGAACAACTGTACGATTGCAAGCCACTTACGCTTGGACCCAGTGGTGATGTACAGCTTGCTCTTGCTCTTCATGAAGAGCGAATTTGCTGACACAAAACCGCTCTTTTCTGGGATCAGCTGCACCAAGCCACGAGTTGATGAGGCTATCTGCGCTCCGCTTGAAGAAGAGCGCGAATTTATACCTTTCGTCCTGCTTGAAGGAGCTGCAACAAGCATGCATGACCATTAGCATGTGCCATATGCAAAGAATACACACCAAAGGACTCAGTAATCGCACCTTGTCCATTTTGGCTTCGTTGATGCCCTTGACCGTTAGTAGCCGCCGCTGCGAGACTTGGAAAAGCTGCCCGACGGTCGCGAATCCGTCGCCCTTGAGCTTTGAAATGTCGGAGACGTTGATCCCAGCGTCCTGCAGCATGTCGATCGGCTCATACGAGCGAATGTCGTCCTCATCGTCACTATTCTCGATCTCAGCCGGCCCGACCACCTGCGCGGTCGCCTCTTTCGTTTTGTTCTCACTGTCCAAATCGCATCGCACCGTCAGTCTTCCTAGTCTTCCGAGCGCCCGAAATCTGCAAGCGTGCATCGATCATCTATGTCACGAGTAGCTCCAACGTACCTCCACGGCATCATCATTGCTGGGTTTCCTTGGGGGAGCTCTTCTCTCAGCGGCGGGAAAGCGGGAATGAGACCGCCTTTCGAGACGTTGGTTCGGGCGGAAGGAAACCAAGAGTGATGGTCACTTCAACCTAGAAACGTACTGGATTTACTATACTATACTCAGTTGAAGTGGTATAGCTCCTCTACACCAAGTATACAGCTTGAAGGTCAAACTGTAAGCTGCTTGAACGGCGCTCCGCTTGGCAACATTCAAGGGACGCTATTTGTCGCAGTTTAGCTTGTGATGGAGTAATACCGCTCTATTTTATTCCTCCACGGCACCTATCGCGCCCTTCGGCACCAGCAGCAGACGCACTCGATCCCTGCGCCGCACGGGCAATTGTCGACACCGCGGCAGCACGCCTTCTTTCGCTAATAATAACGGCCGCCGCGCTGCATGTGGATGTCCACGATCCGCCACCGCAGCGCCTCTAGCTCGTCGTCATAGTCGCGCTGGAAGGCGAAGATGTAGTAGTAGGCGAGCACCTCGTCCTCCGAGCCCTCGACAATCTCCCCTTCGCGGTTGCGGATACAGTTGATTTGCTGCGCCGAGAAGCGCAGGAGGATGATGGGCGCCTGTTTATCCTCAGACTACAGTCATCCAGTTGATAGCACAGGCGCAACAACAGTTAAAATCAATCACGCAACTCCATGCCAGACAATCAAGCGTACCGTGGCCTCGATCACTTCGACGTTGTCGATGCTAAGAATGTTGGGGTCCATCACCAAGCCCTCGGTCTTGCGCTCGCGGATAGCAATGTTGATGCGCGAGTACGCCGCCTCACCAAACCACTTCTTGAGGTCGCGACTGTTGCCGCGCAGGAATGCCTCCAGCACGCCAGGCAGCACAATCTCCTCAATGTTCTGTGCATACATTCGACAGTAAGCCTCCATTCCACAATGCGTACTAGAAGCGCATATGAAATGCCATACCTCCTTCCACTCCTCCAAGATGAAGTCGGGCTCTGCGCGGCGAATCTCCTTGATCGCAACCGCCATGGGCGTCTCGCCGAACAGGCCGTCGTAAATCGACGACAGGCGGTACACCCACCTAGCGGCAGCAGAGCAGACGATCAGAGATTAGCACCAGACGCTTGACCAGGCAAATGAGCAAGCGGTGTCATCCACGCACGGGTTCTGGCTTGTCTCCCAGAGCTCCAGGACCTCCTCCTTCGCGTCGCCGATCTTGTCCTTGGCCTGCTTGGCCTTCGCCCCAACCTTCCTGCCCGCCTCCGTGCGAGCAGCCTGCTTGGCAGCGTCGAGGATGCCCTGAATGATTGGGGCCTCACGGAAGCGCGCGCTGACCTTCTGCCACGCGCTCTCCTCCTCCTTGACAGCGACCAGCGCGCTCGTGCCAGTGTACTCCGGCGTCTCGTCTCCGTCCGTAGGCGCGGGAGTTGGCTTAGCGCTTGGGGTACGCACCGAGGTCAGGGCCTCGTCGACCGTACGCTTCTCCTTGGAGCCAAAAAGCTCGCGGGCGGCTTCCTTCCACTCATCGTTCCATCGGTGGTTGACGCGTTCGACCTTGGCCTTCTGGGCCGAGATCTTGGCGAACACGTTCCTCACGAACGAGCGCGCGCCCGCCAAATTGTCGTCCTCCGCCTGTCGTCTCATCTGCAGCGAAACGAGCATAAGACAGCGCCAGCGACGTATATCGGCAGATGTGACCGCACCTCCTCTTCAGCGCTCGGCTTGGCGCCTTCCTTGGGCTTCTCCTCGGTTGTCCCGTCGTGCGCACCCGCGTCCGCTCCGGTCTGTGCCTCCTCGCTTTTCTCCTTAGTATCTTCCTCGGCGTGGGTAGTCGAGGCCTTGACATTGTCCTGGTACGAGTCCTTGAGCTTCTGCGACGCGTGCTTGGCGGCCTCCTCCACACCGTGCATCCCGTCCTTAGTGGCCTTCTCGACGCTCTCCTTGGCCTTTTCGACGCTCTCCTTGGCCTTCTCGATCTCCTTCTCGACGCTCTCCTTGGCCTTTTCCAGCTCCTCGAACGACTTCTTGAGCTCCTCGTTCTTCTCCATCTCGTTCTTGAGCTGGTTCTTCAGGTCCGAAAAGAAGCCCATCGACCGGCGCTGCACGCCCGTCGCGCGCACCGACAGCGCGCCGCTGCTGCGGGAGACAACGGGAGCCGACAAGCGCGCGCGGCGAAGCGCTCGGACGGACACACGCAGCATTGTAGCGGGCGGGAGGTGCGAGTTCCGACCTTCACGGCGGTGGCAACTTGGGGTTTTGGATGACGCCGGGATGTGGTGCTGGTGGTGGCCAAGGACGGTGGTCACCCGACACGCAACCCGTTATTGGGTGATAACTGTCCTATTGTGTCAAAAAGTAAAACAAATGATATTTGTGCATGTGTACGTATACGCTTTACAGCGTGCTGCCAAATGCAGTAAAATGCCATTTTTTTCAGCCAATCGTAGGGGTGGCAAATATGTTTTGGCCAATGAATCCGTGATTTGCGGCTCCAACGGGCGATGAGCCGTTCCCGACCAGCCAAACCCAGTAGAAAGAACGACTGGCAAACTCCCCAACAACTTTGTCACATGCGATTTTGCTTTACTATACCATTTCGGCGGATAAGCTTGACCATTGAAATTCCTGTGACCTGAAACGTCACACGCTGGCCAAGTCGACCCAATTGGCAGGCAGAGCGAAAAGCATGGGCAAGAAGGCGCGACGCAGTTCCGGGGCCAAGACGGCCGAGGCCAAGGCGGCCGAGGCCGAGGTGGAGCCCACGGTGGTGGCAGAGCCGGTTGTGGACGAGGTTGTCGAGGACAGCGACGCGGCGGCGGTGGGCGCTGGCGAGCAGAAGAAGAAGAAGAAGAAGAAGAGCAAGAAGAGCAAGAAGGACAAGGCCGCGAAGGTGGAGGAGGTCGATGCCGATGCTGAGGAGGAGGAGGATGCCGAGGAGCAGGCCGAAGAGGTCGCTACTGTCGCGGAGGTGGAGCACGAAGAGAACGACGAGGAGACGGAGCAGGCCATTGTCGAGGCGGCGGACCTGAGCAAGGCAGACGTGGACGAGCGCTACTTCTCGAGCGAGGACTTTGCGTCGCTGCCGCTGTCGGAGCCGACGCGCAAGGCGCTGCAAGACATGGGCTTCTCCAAGATGACCAAGATCCAGGCCAAGTCAATCCGGCCGCTGCTGGCCGGGCAGGACCTGCTTGGCGCTGCCAAGACGGGCTCGGGCAAGACGCTGTCGTTCCTGATCCCCGCGGTGGAGCTGCTGCACAAGGTGCGCTTCACGCCGCGCAAGGGCACGGGCTGTATCGTCATCTCGCCCACGCGCGAGCTGGCGCTGCAGATCTACGGCGTCGTGCGCGAGATCTGCAAGTACCACTCGCAGACGCACGGCATCGTGATGGGCGGCGCGAACCGCCGCACCGAGGCGGAGCGGCTGGTCAAGGGTGTCAACATCCTCATCTCGACGCCCGGGCGCCTGCTGGACCATCTGCAGAACACCAAGGCGTTCGTGTACCACAACCTGCAGATCCTGGTCATCGACGAGGCCGACCGCATCCTCTCGATCGGCTTCGAGGAGGAGATGCGCCAGATCATCAAGTGCATCCCGAAAGAGCGCCAGACGATGCTGTTCAGCGCCACGCAGACCAAGAAGGTCGAGGACCTCGCGCGCCTGTCAATCAAGGACAAGCCCGTGTACGTCGGCGTGGAGGAGGAGGACACCAAGGCCACGGTCGCGACGCTCGAGCAGGGTTACGTCGTCACGCCCAGCGACAAGCGTTTCCTGTTGCTCTTCACCTTCCTCAAGAAGAACCTCAAGAAGAAGGTCATGGTCTTCTTCTCGTCCTGTAACGCCGTCAAGTTCTACGGCGAGCTGCTCAACTACATCGACATCCCCGTCATGGACATCCACGGCAAGCAGAAGCAGAACAAGCGCACCACGACCTTCTTCCAGTTCTGCAACGCCAAGAGTGGCATCTTGCTGTGTACCGACGTGGCCGCGCGTGGGCTGGACATCCCGGCCGTGGACTGGATCATCCAGTTCGAC
This sequence comes from Phytopythium mirpurense, assembly GCA_023338055.1. NCBI lineage: Eukaryota > Oomycota > Peronosporomycetes > Pythiales > Pythiaceae > Phytopythium > Phytopythium mirpurense. Next base: position 16,640 of record JAADXZ010000035.1, read on the forward strand.
CCGCCCGATGACCCGCGCGAGTACATCCACCGAGTCGGCCGTACCGCCCGTGGTGCCAAGGGCAAGGGCAAGGCGTTGCTCATGCTGCTGCCGGAGGAGCTGGGCTTCCTCAAGTACCTGAAGGCGGCCAAGGTGGCGCTGAATGAGTACGAGTTCCCGCTCGCCAAGATCGCCAACGTCGAGTCCCAGCTCATGAAGCTGGTCGAGAAGACGTATTACCTGCACCGGTCGGCCAAGGACGCGTACCGCGGGTACTTGCTCGCGTACGCGTCGCACTCGCTCAAGGGCATCTTCGACGTCGGCAGCCTGGACCTGCAGGCCGTCGCCAAGTCGTTTGGCCTGCAGGTGCCGCCCAAGGTGACGCTGCCGGTCAAGACGAGCGGCAAGACGGGCAAGCGTAAGGGCGTCAACGTGGACGACAAGTCGCGCAGCAAGTTCCAGCGCTCGGGCCACGCCTTCAGCGCCGACAACCCGTACGGGCGACGCGCCGCCAACGACAAGCGCCAGTTTTCGCACTAACCGTCGCGCGCGCCGCGGCCGTGAGTGTGTATATATCGCCATCAATCAACCATACAGACGTGCTCTTGACGTTTCTCCTCGTGCTACGCTGCTGGTTGCGTGCACATCCGCATGACAGAGCTGCCATTTCGCAAGCAAAGGCTGTTTTTGTTGCGCTGATGGCTGACCACCTTAACCGACATGGGGCTCCCACGAACGCGCCTGCCTGAAAAAAGGTGCCAGCGTCTCTTGACGCCTTCAGCGCAAGCTTCCAACCATACCAGCTTCGACGTCGGTACGTCGTGATTCTCATTCCCACTTCCCTTGAGCCACGACCAACATACTGCATCGCTAATAGTGCTTCCAACGTTGATAATTCGTCTTGGATGGACGCGCCGGACCGTTTCGCCGACAATTTGCCAGCCGACGTCTGCGCAGTCGCAGTCTGGCCGTTGCGCCACCAATTCGCCAGCAGTCGCTCACACAATCAAGCCGACCAGGCATCCCTTGGTGGCGAGAACCCGCACCTAAGGACTCGAATTGGCAGTTGCAAGCAGTTACCAGCAGTTAACGACCTCTGTACCAGCCGGGGAAGACGGTCCGTGGCAACCGTCGCAATTTGTGCCGACTTGGGCGGCCTTCCTTACTATAGTCGGGCGCCGTTACGTCAAGCATGCACCGGTTGATGTCCACGGTTGTGCCGACTGGGCAAACGATCGAGCAAAGAGTCGAGGAGGCAGTTGCGACGGACTTTTCAGCACCAGACGGTCTTCACAGTGGTTACACACAAACGCTCTTGGAGTGCTGGAGCGGTTCGTTCAAAGTCAAGAAGCAGGCGCTGGGCCATTCTATCACGTGAAGCCAAGACTCCACTGCAGTTCGCTTCTGTCCTTGAAGCCACCTCTGAAGCAAGTCTCCGTCCTAGCAAGCCCAGCACCAACTCGAACCCTCGAGAGATGCGGCTCCCACTCCTGGCCGCGGTTCTCTCGGCCGCCACCGTCGTACTAGCGCGAGTGCAAGCCATCGCGGCCAACACTGGAAGCAGTTCAACTCATTCCAGCGACGGCTTGCCCGGGAGGGTCGCCGTGGGTGACACTGGCGTTGAGCCCAAGGCATCAGTTGCGGTACTACGCGCTGGACAGCTACAAAACCAACTACTCTCCTCCTCGGGCATCAACGTCGACTCACCAGTCGAAGTCTTCACTAACTATGCCGCGGCCCAAGAGCAGCTCCAGTCGTTCCTGCCACTCACCGACGTTGCGCCGAACACAACCGTGTTCGCGTCAGTGCTCGTAACGCCGTCGCTTGAAGGCAGCTTGGAACAATTGGGCTCGGACGATGCGTTCAATGCGTCGCAAGCGCCCGGGGCGAGTACGCAGCTGTACTACAACTGCACGTCCGCGCCCAACATCTGGGACCTACTGGCAGACTCCAACGTCCAAGCGCTCGTTGACTTCATGGCGCTCAACCAGACGGCCATCACCGCGATCTTCGACAAGCAAAACGTCTCCGCGATCGCCACGATTCAGGTTCGAGACTGCTCTGTTCTTCGCAACTACTCGGCGGAGCAGATCGTCCTGGGCAACTCGTTCTTCGGCGTCGACCTCGCGAGCAACGGTAATTCGTATCGTGTCGTAACGAGCCAAGTCGTCGACGATCAAGGCGGCAGCGACGACGGATGCTTGGTACGCATGGAGATGGCGCGGACGACGCTTGCCGACTTGTACCCGGACTGCCGCATCAAGTTCTATACGACGGACATCGCCTCGCTTGCGGATTTAGCGGACAAGAGCCCACGAAGAAACGGCTCGCAGGCTTGGTGCGAGCTCGTTCATGTTCGTGAAGAAACCTGGGTGCGCCTGCAGCTGCGGACACTTCGAGGAGGATGAAGTGGACGAATGCCGCACTGTTGGCGGCGAGAAGCTGGCGTGCTCGATGCAGTACTACACGCAAGCAGATGACTGTGACAATGAATGCGGAGATGACGGCGTCCAGCCGAACCAGTGCCTCAGCGATTCTGACATGTATTTCACCTTTTCGTCGTGCGACGAAGGCTACAAGTCCGCAAGATTCAGTCTTTTCGACTGTCGGCGTGTCATATCGTGCATTGCCATGACGGAGGCGGACGTGAGTCCGACCAAAACTATCACGTGGAACCTGGATGGCAGCGGCCGTATTGATGACCGGCAGATCGTGCTTTACGAAAGTGACATGTGTTTGGAGACGGATCCAGAAGACCCGCGGACCAATTGCTGCCGAATCACCTGTGAAGACTGCTATCTCGACCTGCAAGTCTTGGCGATGTACGCGGACATTGACATCAGCGAACTCAGCGTCGACACAAGCCTCAAAATGGAGGGAGATTCCAACATTACCATCGCCATTTACGCGCCGAATGGGTGCTCCGCCGCAAGCCCACTTATTCCAATGATTGACATCAAGTGGAGCCTGCCAGTGTTCAATACCGGCTTTAGCCTCGACTTGACGGCTTCGGTCACTCGACAGCTGAAGTTTGGTATCGAGCCCGTGTCGGTGGCGAGGTTTGGATGGCGGTCAACGTTGGCGTCTCATGCTGGAATTCTTGACAACAATATCTTCAAGGACTTCCAGCTGAACAACTCTGCAAATCGCAAGCTGAAGAGTGCGGCTCTCGGCGTGTGGTGCGAGTACGCTTTGTTCTCCGAGTTGGGGATCGCATTGTCAGGCGGAGCATTGAGCAGTGTCGGGGTCCAACTCGATTGGGAGACGTATGCAAAGCTTTCAGCGAGCGTGAGCTTTCCTGACCCTCTCCCCGCGCTGGCAACCGTGGCATACAACAAAAGTTCGTTGGGGAAGTATGGCAACTGCAGCAGATCCCACTTCATGGAGTTCGAGGGCGTGGTTGGAATTCGGAATGTGGTTGTGACGTTTCCAATTTCAGTTTTCTGGTTCGACGGCAACCTCGGTACACTCACAATAGGCTCCCCACGCGAAACCAGTCTCCTCAGCGACTGCATTGCCACAGCGTACGAAGCAGAGATCTTTCTAGCCACGACTGTGAACAACGTGTGGCAACTGGAAAACGACTCGGAGACGCGAAGCAAGTTGATCAAGATCTTGGCGTGGGCGCTCGGGTTCCCCGACATCGACGCCTACTCCATCGGCATTTTATCGATTTCCGAAGACGACGGAGCAATCGCGGTCCGGCTACCGGTGCCTCCGTCTATTGGTGACGTGTATTCCTCTGCGTCAAGTCTCCAAGCGGCTATGTACAACCGCGCCAGGACAGCCCAGTTCAGCAGCTTGGTCAGCACCTACGTTGGCCTCACGATTAGCAGCCCGTGCGACGAGGGATACTGGGGCGCGAGCTGCGAGAACGAGTGCTACCAGGAGAATTGCAATCAACCATCATGCCACTTCATCGACGGGGTTGTGTCCTGCACCTCTTGTGAGTACGGCTTCTGGGGCCTCAGATGTGAAAACACGTGCACAAACAACGAGTACCAGCATTGTGGCGACGATGTCCTCGAGTGCGATCAATGGAGCGGAGTCGTCACGTACTGTGATGCATGCAACAACGGCTACTACGGTGATGATTGTAGCCTCGTGTGTGATGTGCCCAATCATTGTGTTAATGGTGACATTCGGTGCGAGAAATGGAGCGGAGTCGTCACATCTTGTGGTGCATGCAGCGATGGCTACTATGGTGAAGACTGCAGCCTCACGTGCAACCTGGTCGACCATTGCGTGCGTGGGATCTGCTCGAAGGATTGGGGCACGACCGGATCGTGTTCAGAGTGCGAGAGCGGATTTGAAGGCGCGCTTTGCTCGACCAATTCGGCAACTTCGATTCCGGTCGTGATCATCAGTGGTAGCTGTGGTGGCTGCTGTAGGAGCGTGTATCGGGATGCTTCTCTACCGCTGCTGCTGCAGCAGCTGCTGCTGTAGATCGAACTCGGATCGCTCGTCGATTAAGGTGATTCCCGTCGTGGCGGCGATCGATACCGGTATGAAGTGAAGCCATCGGGCAATCGCTTTCCGTTCGTTGTCGGGGGTGAATGAACTTTTCAAAATACACATTTGCAAAATGCCTCGGCAGGTCTAACGTCTTTATCTCATTGGAATTGACGTCGACTTGCACGTCTCCAACGACAAGTCCGAGCTTGTATCGGTATCAATTTGTGACTCGCCACTCGCGAAGCGGAATGGTTACGGTGCCTTTACTGCGCTGCACTGCAGCCGTCCAGTGCCAGCGAGCGACAAGTTCTTGCCAAAGATTGGGTGAATGAACCATAGCAAACTCCAACACGCACCCTTTTCTTTTCCTGTTTCCGTGCCTTTGCCCTACATGCACCTAGATCAGCAGCCGCCACCTCCGTCTTTACCCGCAGCCACCGATCGCCTCGCTCGACCACCCCGACTCGCGAAGCTCATATGCAGCTTGAACCCTTCATGCGCACCCTCCGCGCTTGCCATCATCACCTCCTAACACCCAACACGCGTCCTTCTGTTGGTCGCTAGTCGCCTCGACCAACCGCACTTAGGCCTGGTGCGGGCACGCGACCACCTTGAGGTACCCGCCGCCCTCGCGGCCGATCTCGCCGTACGAGTGCGCAAGCTCGTCGAGCGTCATGCGGTGCGAGATGAGCTCCGACACGTCGAGCTCGCCGCTCTCCATCGCCTGCAGCACCTGCTTCATGTACTTCTGCGCGGGCGTGCGGCCGTTGCGCACCGTCAGGTCCTTGAGCACCGCGTGGCCGATCGGGTAGCCGTCCAGAAAGCCCACGTAGGCCGAGATGACGCCGATGTGGCCGAACTTGCGCACCAGCGTGAAGATCTCCTTGAACGTGTCGATGGGCTCGGGCTCCATGCCCATCGACTTCTCCAGCTTGGCCATCATGCCGGCTCCGCGGCCCGTGCCGCTCGCGTCGATCACGCAGTCCGCGCCGCCCTCGGGCAGCAGCGCCTGCACACGGTTGATCACGTCCGAGCACGAGAGCTTGGTGCGGTCCACCGCGTCAATGCCGAGGCGCTCGCGCGCAAGCTTGAGCCGGTCGCTGTTGTGGTCGATGCCGATCACGCGGCCGGCGCCCTTGAGCTTGCTCCACTTGGCGGCCATGAGCCCCACCGGCCCGAGGCCCCAGATGACCACGTTCGAGTGCTGCTTGACCGCCGCCATCTCGGTCGCGTACAGCCCGCACACGGCCGTCTCGCCCGCAAACACGGCGTGCTCGTCCGGCACGCCCTGCGGCACCTTGAAGCAGTTGACGTCGGCGAACGGCACGCGCACGTACTCGGCCTGCGAGCCCGGCACGTTGTTGAACAGGCTGGTGGACCCGAAGACGGCCGCCGGCGCCCAGCCGCCGTACCACTCCTTGAACTTGCGCGACTCGTTCGTGCAGTTGCAGCCCGAAAACTCCTGGCGCTTGCAGTACGAGCACGAGCCGCACGCGATCACGAACGAGATGGCCACGCGGTCGCCCAGCGACAGGCCCGACACGTCCGAGCCCAGCTTGTCCACAACGCCCACGGCCTCGCTGCCCACGATCTGGCCCTTCTCCATGCCCTCCACCTCGCCTGCGCTCGTCTGGGCCGCGAAGTCCGGGCTCACCGAGCAGGCCGTCACCTTGATGATCGCGTCGTGCGGCTCCACGATCTTGGGGCGCGGCACGTGCTCCACCTTGAGCGTCTTGCCGCCCTGGTACACCACCGCGCGCATGCAGCTCGACGGGTCGCTCGAGCACTGCTGGCACGTCTCGCTGCCGCCGCCGCTGCCCATCTTGTGCTTCAGGAAGTCCATCGCCTTGTCGGTCGGTCGCTTGTTCAGCTGCTTGCTCGGTCGCTTGGCTAGTTGGCCGCCAATTCCATTATGCCGCCCTCTGCTTTCGGGCTCGCCGCCGCCGCACAATGTTGACGTTGATCCCCTGCTGACTTGAAGTTCGCGAAGGGGAAGAAGCTGCATGCGCGTCTCTAGTCGGCTCGTCCCAAGTTCGCAGGCTCCAACTGGCAGGTCCGAAGAGCCTGCAGCGTCTTGGCGTGGGTATGCCTCCGCATGCCGCCGTTAGGGCCGCGCGCCGTCCGCGACGAGGCGGCGTGGCCAGGGAGCAGCGACACTAGCGCGGAAGAAATCGGTAGCGTGATCTCCACGAGTCTAGATAAACTCGTGGACTTCTATCGGCAGCAAGGGCTCGAGCAAAGCCGCCAGACCGAGGCGAAGCGCTGGTAGTTAGACACCGCAGTCGATGCGTCCGCGCGCTTGGATACCGAGCTGACTCGACTCGGCAAGTCATGCTTGCACGAGGGTCTTGATCAGGAACGACTGCGACCATGGGATGAAGCAGTCGTCTATTAGCGGCAGTCCAGGAACGCCTGCTTTGCGCATGGGATGGAGACCAACAGACACGACGCGATCGTGCAAAACGGCCAACGATGGGGCTCTATTGGCGGTCTGCCGTCGTCTACGGCGCTTGGAGATGGAGAAGATCTACAATTAGAGCGCGAATGGCTGGTTCGCGAGGGGATGCGGACCCGTGACCAGCGCGTCATCACTACTACTCACGCTCGCAGTCGCTCCGGTGGCTCCACTATTAATACTCTGGCGCCGCTCAACTCGATCGCATGTGGTCTCGGCGTCGGTTGGTCCGCGTTGCGGATGGGAAACCGCCCGGCCTCTCGGTCGCCTGACTGACCCTCCAGCCTCGCCACGCTGCTCGACCGCTCTCCACTCACTCACTCCCCATTCCTCCGCCTCCTGCTCACTCCACTGAGCTCGAACACTCGCCAGCACCTCGCCAAGCACCAGCGTCTTGGAACCATGAAGGTCACGACCGTCCTCTCCACGACAGCCATTGTGCTCGCCGCGGTCGCCAGCCAGAACGTTGATGCCGCCGGCCAGCCAGTCGCGCACATCGAGAATCCTCTCGCTGCGAACCCGCCGACGACCGTGGCCGAGGTGGTCGCGGCGGCCAGGAAGTGGCATGACGTCGCGCAGAACAGCCAGCACGCGGCCGAGAAGAACTCGGCGACCCGTCTCGCTCACTGGCTCCGGTATCAAGCGACGACCGCCGCCGCCGCTCACTCGGCGAAGCACTCGCCCTACCCCCACCACCACCACCACCACCACAAGCAGGTGGCTTCTGACGAAGACAGCAGCAGCAGCAGCAGCAGTGGCAGTGGTGCGAGCGAGCCCAGTGTGGGTGAGCCCCATCCTCACTCGCACAAGCACTGGCATCACATGCACCACCACACGACGGGAAGCGGCAGCGTCGCCGCGGATGTGGCGGCCCCGCCTCGGTGGAAGATGCCTGCGCATATTCACCACCTCAACGGCGAGCACGGCCCGAGCAAGTACGAGCACTTGACGATGCACGCGTCCGCGGAGCACTACGCGGCGTCGGGCTCGAGCGCCATCGACGAGGACTCGGAGGACTCGGAGGACTCGGAGGACTCGGAGAACGTGGTCTTCCCGCCTGAGGTCAACGAAGGCTCGGACGAGTCAGACGACTCGGAGGACGCGGGCGTCGAGCCTGAAGTCGGCGAGGACTCGGAGGACTGGGAAGACGGGGACGACTCGAGCGACGAGTTCGACTTGGCGCCATCCTCGTCGCGCGATGCCGGCGACGTCTTCATCGGCAACCCGGAGCCGACTCTGGCTTCCGCCACGGAGGAGGAGCCGTCGTCGGGGAGTGACAGCGCTCCGGCAGAGATCAAGCCCTTCATCCCTGGGAACGTGCGCCGCCCGCACCAGCAGAGCCACACGGACGCCGTCGAGGCCGCCGCCGCCAACTTGGGCGAGCGCACCAAGGCCGAGTCGGTGCAAGCGGCGGGCGGCAGCGCGGCGCCCAGCGTGCCCGCCGCTGCGATCATGGCCGTCGGCATCTTGGCCGGAGTCATCGGCGTCGTGGCGGCAGCCGTGGGCTTCCGCCGCGTGCGCCGCAGCGACGCCCGATACGGCGCGAGCGAGCTGATCGTGGACCTGCCGGACCCGGAGGCGGTCGGCGAGGCCGAAGACGACGAGGAGGCGCTGGCGCTGCAGGACGCGCCGGCGTCGACCACGAACGCGCTGGACGAGTCCCTCGCCGACGAGCTGGTGCAGATGCAGTCGCCGTTCCCTTGCGCGGACGAGGTGGGCGAATTCACGAACGCCTAGAGGGGACGGCCGGCCGTTGCGGGCGGCATCGCCGTCGCCCTGACCGCCCTCCATCTGTGTCCTGCTGCTCGCTCGGATATAACGGACCGCAGGGGCTCTTGTCGTGCCCAGGCCCTGCCCCATGCATGCATCGATCAATACAAACATTTCACGCTCAAAGATACACCTTTGCGTCCAAGTTGAAGTGACCCGCTCGCTGACATCTTGTTCGCCATCTCAGCCGTCTGAATAGCGCAGCCGAGCGGGTGGCTGGCAATGGACGTGCCAACCGTCATGACGCCGAAACGCGGATGCACCTGCGCGTACCGTGTACACCTGCACGTGCTACTCACTGCCCGTGCCGCGTCCGACCATGCAACACAAAACCCCAGGCAGCCTTCAAACCATGACGTCACAGCCTGTGACGCACATGCTCGACACACTTGCTGCTTGCTCGATGTCCCGTTATACTTGTCGCTCCCTTCATGTCGCAGAAACACTGAGAGCTTCTCCCCATCTCCGCGACAGATTTCCTCGGACGCGGAGCCAATCTTTTACCCACCAAGCACCCTTTTCATGTAAAGTTGCACCTCGACATTCTAACGTTGCTTGAAAGGCGCCATCGCGCAACTTGTTCTGCTGCTTGGGGTGCGGGGCAATCCCGACCTCCCGTGCGCGAGTGACAAGCACCCACCCTCCCTTGCTTGGAGCCGCTCGTTCCTTCCACTTATCAAAAGACCGAGCGCTTTCCCCAGAAGCCGCCGCCCTCCTTCCCCCACTCCCCCCTCGACCGCTGCGACCGACACGATGGCTCTCCTGCGCCGCATCGCGAGCAGCAAGGCCGCCGCCGCCGCCGTGCGCCCGGCCGCCGCCAGCGTGCTGCGCCGCCACATGGCCACGGTCGCGGACGAGATGACGGTGCGCGACGCGCTCAACACGGCGCTGGACGAGGAGCTCGAGCGCGACGAGAAGGTCTTCCTGATGGGCGAGGAGGTCGCGCGCTACAACGGCGCCTACAAGGTCAGCAAGGGCCTGTGGGAGAAGTACGGTGACAAGCGCATCATCGACACGCCCATCACGGAGGCCGGCTTCACGGGCCTGGCCGTCGGCGCGTCCTACCACGACACCAAGCCCGTGCTCGAGTTCATGACGTTCAACTTCGCCATGCAAGCTATCGACCACATCATCAACTCGGCCGCCAAGCAGTACTACATGTCGGCCGGCGACATCAACGTGCCCATCGTCTTCCGCGGCCCCAACGGCGCCGCCGCCGCCGTTGGTACGTTCGCCGATCGCTTCCCCTCTTGTCTCTCTTGGCCATGACCCGCAGCTGTTTAACACCTCTACTGTATCGATATCTCTGTGCACATGTAGCTGCCCAGCACTCGCAGTGCTACGCCGCCTGGTACGGCCAGGTGCCCGGCCTCAAGGTGGTGGTCCCGTACGACTCGGAGGACGCGCGCGGACTGCTCAAGGCGGCCATCCGCGACCCGAACCCGGTCGTGGTGCTCGAGAACGAGCTGATGTACGGCGTGTCGTTCCCCGTGAGCAAGGAGGCGCAGGACAAGGACTTCGTGGTGCCCATCGGCAAGGCCAAGATCATGAAGGCGGGCGCCGACGTGACCATCACGGCCTTCTCGCGCATGGTCGGCGTGGCCCTCGAGGCCGCGGCCGAGCTCGCCAAGGAGGGCATCGACGCCGAGGTGATCAACCTGCGCTCCATCCGCCCGTTCGACCGCGAGACGATCACCGAGTCCGTCAAGAAGACGAACCGCATCGTGTCGGTCGAGGAGGGCTGGGGCCAGCACGGCATCGGCGCCGAGATCGCCGGCGTGCTCATGGAGACGGACGCCTTCGACTACCTGGACGCCCCGCTCGAGCGCGTCACGGGCACGGACGTGCCCATGCCCTACGCCGCCAACCTCGAGCGCATCTGCGTGCCGCAGGTTGAGGACATTGTCGCGGCCGCCAAGCGCACCGTGGCGCGCCAGCTGTAAGGCCCGGGCCGCCGCTCGCCTGCCCACTCTTAAACAGCGTTGACGGGGAGTCGTCTCGTCTCGGGAAGCCCCCGTAGTGTTCGCACCAGCGCTGCGTGTTGTTTGGGCTTTGCGTCGACTCTCCTGCACGGTTGGAGCGCGTTTTGTTTCTCTTTCCCCCCTCTATCCGTGCGCTCCGACCGGCGGGGAGAGCAAAAGACCACTGGCAATACGATGATTTCTACTACAGAACTCTGTGTCAAGTGTTGCCTGTGCCCACGCGAGCATGCTTGGTCCTGGCTGGCCCTTTCATTGCGGGTCGATCGACTGTAGCAGCGGACGCTGCGACCTGCAGTTGCAGTGGCCTGTACTTATTCAAGTATGATCGAAACAGGCTTCGTTGGCGACTCTCTCTTGTCGCCTCGCTCCCTTATCGTAAATGAAAATGAAACAACAAACAAAATAAGCCGCGCTCCTCGTCTACGTGCTTGTCCGCCGCCGAGCCGCGTCCCCATTCCAAATGCAGCTTCTAGGCGCCGAACTCGCCAAAGAAGTCCACCTCCTTCTTGACCGGTTTTGCAGCCACGACCGGCGCCACGACCGGCACCGGGGGCGGCGCGGTCGTCGAAAGGGGGACGACGTTGTCCAGCGGCGTGGCCGTCGTGGCGCCCAGCGACATCCCCGACGAGGGCGCGGTCGACGAGGAGGAGAAGCTGCTCGAGAGCGACGAGGACGAGAGAGCGGCGCCGCCGTTGAGCCCGCCACTGGCCGACCCGTTGAAGGAGCTGGCCTTGGGCATCCCGGACGACGAGGAGCCAAGCTGCGCGTCCAGCCACGAGTCGTTGTCGTGGTCGCGCGAGCTGCCCATGCCGCCGTATTTGCTCGAGGTTGGCAGGTCCGCGTTCGTGCGCGGGAACTGCGACGGGAAGCCCGCGCCGCTGCCGAAGCCGCCGCTGCTGCCGCCGCCCTGGTGCACCGTCGACTCGACCACCGTCTGTGCCGACCGCCAGACGGCCGACGCGCCGCTCGAGAGCGCCGACCAGCCCGACGTGGCCGTCGATTTGACGTTGTCCGTCAGCGCCGGGTCGGCCATCTTGCTCTGCACGAGCGACCAGCCGGATGAGACCTTGGCGCCCAGGTCCTGGTCGCGCACGAGGCTCGAGGCCGTGCTCGCGACCGACGAGACCGTCGACGACAGGTACCCAAAGGCACTGAGGGCGTGCACAAACGCGCCACGGCATGGTCAGTCCCGCGCGCACCGGATACTCCAAAGCGGAGAGACGCACCTGGACAAGTCGGGGATACCGCCGGCCGACGGGGGTGCGCGCGTCTCGCCGCTGCTGCCGATGCCCTGCATGCCGCCGGCGCCGAACTTGGCCTGCATCCTGGCGCGCGCCTCGTCGCGCAGACGCATCTGGCGGGCCACGTAGTCGCTCTCCGACTCGCCCTTGAGCGCCTCGACGCCCTTGGAGTCACCTCCCAGGGCCGCGCCGGACACCGAGGCCGCGCCCGAGGCCTGGAGGCAGCTCGGGTCCCACTGGGGCAGCGACGGAGGCAGCGAGCGGCCCTCGGCCAGCGCCGACAGGCGCGCGCGGTAGGCCTCGGCCTGCGGCGTGTTGTACTTCTGCGCGATGGAGATCCCCTGGGGCACGCCGGCGGCCGCGAAGGCTGCGCGGAAGGCGTCGTTGCCGCCGCGCTGCATCATCAGCACCTGCTTGTCCGTCCACGAGTCCATCGTGACGGAGCGCACGAACGAGATGTGCACGCCCAGCCCGCGGTGGCGGCCCGAGCACTCGAGGCACATGAAGGTGCCGTACGAGACCGTGGCCCACTGCGGGTACGGCGCGTCGCAGTCCACGCAGCGCTGCGGAGCCGGCACGACACGACACGCGTCGTCAGTCCGTGCGTCGGCCGCTGCCTCTGCCTCTCTCTCCACACACACACACACGACGGAGACTCACGTTATTGCCCGGCAGGCGCCGCAGTTCCTGCTGGGTCTCCATGGGCATCTGGTGCGCCATGGCGTCGGGACGGGCGGGGCGGACGGCGCAGGGGAAGCGGCGGATAGGAAGAGGAAGGCGGCGAAGCGGGCGCTCGCGGGCGACGGCACGATGAGGAGTCCAGACCAGCACCACGCGACTCTCATTCTGAGGAGCTGTTTTTCAGCCAATCAACAGTGCTAGAAAAAAAAATATTTTTGGCGAATGGGAGGGTGCCAGATTGCACGCCAGCTCGAGTTCACTTTGTCGCACACGTCACAGACCATGGCGCTTCTGGAAGGAGACGCCACGCGCGCGCTTGGGGCGCTTGAGCACCTGGTAGAAGACGAGGTTGAGCAGCAGCGAGCCGCCCAGCACGAGCGCCGCGTACGTGGGGAAGGCGTTGTACCCGCGGCCGCAGACCATGTACCACGACTCCTCGTAGTGCAGCTGCGCCACGGGGTAGTTGCACAGGTTGAACTCCTCGTCGAACTCCTGCACGCACAGGAACTTGCGCCGCTTGTGCGAGAGCCCGATCAGCGAGCGCACCCACTCCTCCTCCATGCAGTTGCCCAGCGGCTGGTGGTGCCCCACCGACACAATGTCCGCGGGCTGGATGACCAGCACGAGCACGGACAGGATGACCGTGTACACGCACACCATCTGGTTCACGGCGTGGTCGATGCACACGTACAGCCAGTCGCTGTCGTACGCGTCCACGGGCTCCAGCAGACGCTCAATGTGCGGCTCCTCTGCCCAGCCGACGATACCATAGTGCAGGGTTAGTCTTCAATGGGGCGAGAAGACGCAGTTCTAAACATGGAGACTATTCAGTAGAGAGACTGCCGCCAGTGCCAGATACCTTTTTCTCGATCCGCCATGAACGTCAGGACCACGCCGAGGCCAAAGTTGAGCGCGAATGCGGCCTGAACAACACGCGACACGAGTAAGGACGCATGGTTGACGTTGTACATTCGGGAAACGAGGCTGATACTTACGACGGGGTCGACCTTGAGTAGATGTGCGACCGCGTGGTAGCCGAGGATGAGGGTCACGACGGCGTAGAAGGCCGTCAGGGCCGACATGAGCGCTACGTACGTCCACTCGCGCTTCCAGTGCTCCTCCTCATAGTAGGCGCCGACCAGCCACAAACTGTGGATCGCAGCCAGAGCAACCACATCGTCAGCGCCACGAGAGTACCGAAAGAGGCAGGCCGTCCCCGACCGACCTGCGCAAGGTGTGGTGCGCGGCGTTGAAGCCGAACCCGAAGAAAAAGTGGTAGAAGAGCGCGTGGACCGGCACACCGTAAACGCGCGCCTCCAACAGCGGGTCCGTGTCGTGCCAGGTCCACCAGAGGAACTTGGTGCCCAGGAGCTCAAAGGGGAAGACGAGCGCCACCAGCATCGCGCCCATGGCGAACGGCTGGATGAACGGGTCGATGCGCAGCCGCGACGTCGCGACGAACGCCCTGCCCTCGGTGCATCGCGGCAACAGTACCACACGGTCAGCCGGTGCGTAGGGGGCGTCATGACGCCTTGGCGGCGACTCGTTCAGGGACCCACATGTAGTAGAAGAGCGCCTGCATGATCACGTTGTAGACGGGCAGCGTCTCGGGCACGAGCATCACCTGCGGCGCGCCATTGTCAGTGCGATATTAATAAAACAGATAGACAGGCGCACGTGTACCAGTAGCGGAACCGCACCAGCGCCTGCGCGTGCCAGCGCCTGCCGCGCAGGAAGAGCAGCTCCACGATCATGACGACGAGCGCGGCGGCGACGAACATTGTGGCATTGCGTCTGCCGGACGAGTGGATGTGCAGCAGCAGCAGGAACACGAGCAGGTAGCTGACGATCTCGATCGTCACCAGCGACAGGTTCTCCTGTACGAGCCCCAGGAACGCGGCCGCCACCAGGCGCGACGGCACGCCCATGATGCAGCAGAGCGTCGGGATGCAGCAGCGTATGAGGTCGTGCCACTTGGACAAGCAGCAGCGCCACAAATAAAACGGTACTCTTCCCGAATCGAGCTCTCATGGCGTATACATATGACATTGACGGTACGCCCATGGCTACACTTGAAGAGCCAATGGAGCAACATCGGGTATACTTGGCAATGACTTGGCAATGACAACGGGATGCGACTGCGTACATGACAGTGATGGGACACCTAATTCGACTTGGAGCCGTGGTCGGACGTCACAGACGCGGGCGCAAAGGCCAGAAAGACGCGGTAGGCGCCGAAGAGGAATGCCGACAGCACCACCATGGCGAACGTGAGCTTCGAGGCCGAGAAGCGCTGCGCCTCGGCGAGATCTTGCTGGCGGAAGCCGTCTGCTGGAGGCGCCGTGGTGCCCGCGTGCTTCCACACAAAGTGCTCGACCTTCTCCTTCCACGTCTCGGCCTCGCGGGCGCCGTGATCCGCCCGCTCGGCCGCGAGCTGCTCCTCGTGCGCGTACTCGTCCATCTCGAGGTCCTTCGGGATGTAGCACGTGTTGCCCTCGTAGTTGTCGTCGCAGGAGCACACGCCGTTGACACAGTCGCCGTGGTTGCTGCAGTGCTCGCGGTACACGCACAAGACCCTGCGCTCCGTGCCGGGGAACTCCTCCGGGTCCGAGTAGCTCGCCGAGATCGACTTGAGGTAGCGATCGAACGCAACGTCGTGCTCCGACAGAGGTGAGTCCAGGAACTGCGAGTAGTCCTTCTCGAGGTCCGGGAACGCCAGGTTGAACTGTCCGCGACGGGCGTACTCGGACATGGCGTCAAACAGCCGGCGCGCAATGTAAGGCGGGAACCAACCTGGGCACGACCAGCACGCCGAGTCCCACGCGCGGTTCTTGTCGTGGCACTTTTGCGCGCAGAACTTTGCGTCTGTCGGGTGGAAGAACTTGTCGAACGGCAGGTGCGCCCGCGGGTGCGCGCCTACCAATTTAAGGGTGTCTGCGAGCACTCGCTTCAAGGCGGCCTCGTCGGTGCCGAACGCCGACTGGCGAGGCGCCAGCGACGGGTTCGAGTGGACCTTGACCAGCCACGGCTTGGCGTTGTCGTCGACCTCAAAGTCAAACTTCAGGAGCTCGAAGAAATTGTCGTTCAGGTCCGACGGCCCTCCTTCCGGCGCATTCTCCAGCCCCGCTGGCTTGGAGCGCTTCAGCGTGTTGATGTCCTGCTGGAACTGTGCGCGGGAGCTCGCGATCGTCTTGACGATGGCGGCGTCGATCTCGTCCTGCAGCCGCTTCGTGTCAATCCCCTTTCGATGCATGTACTTCTTCACAACGTCCCAGGCATTCGAACCGACGCGGTTCGCGGACGGGAACTCGTGGAAGTCGGACTGGAGGCCCGGGATGTCCCACGGTGCGAGGTAGTCGTCGAACGTGAACGTCTCCGGGTCGGCATCCATCGCCAGCGACCGCGGGTACTCGCCGCGCGCGAGCTTGATCTTCGGGTAGCTGTGGATATAAATGCGGAGCGGGTCGAGGCCAGCGACGACCACGTAGAAGCCCACCGTGAACTTGTGCTGGTCGACGAGGAACGGCTCAATGTAGTCTCGTGCCTGTATCGCCTGGTCCTTGAACGCGTCGGACGCCACCAACTTGTCGAGTTCGGCTTCATTAAGGAACACAACGGAGCGAGTGGCCGTCGACGCGGCTTCGTTCCCATTGGCAGGCACCTGGCTGAGCAGGAAGCGCTGGTAGATGAAGCGGTCGCGCCGGCGCTTGGGCTCAAACTCAACCTTCTTGGCCACTTCCGTGAACGCGGCCTTGAGCGCCTCGCGGCCGCTCGGGAGCGCGTAGTGCGCGGGCATAAAGTGGAAGAAGAACTTGCCGTGCGTCTTGTGCTTCGACAGCAGGTGCTGGTAGAGCTTGTCGCTGGCGGCGAGCCACGCCGCGCCCGGGAGATGGTTCACCTTGGTCGCGAACGTCTGCGCATACTCGAGCCTGTCGAGCGGCGGGGCCGCTGCAAAGCTCCAGACCAGGTCGATCTCGTCGCTCGCGCGCGGCAAGTTGGCCCAGGCCGCGCTCGAGTCGTTCGCCGCACCGCCGGCCGCCTCGAAGGGCTCGAAGCCGAGCGCGGTCAGCTGGCCGAGCAGCAGCGCGTGCTCTTGCTGGAACTGCTGCAGCTCCTGCTGCGCGCGCGGCTCCTCCGGCAGGAAGAAGCGCGCGCGCGTCCGAGGGGCTGCAGCGAGGACGTGGGCGGCGTCACGACTGGTCACGTCGCCCAGCAGCGGCAGCAGCAGCGCGAGAGGAAGGGTGAAGCGCATCGCCAGCGATGTCACGGGAGTGGAAAGAGGTTGGAGCTCCACGTTGCTTGCTGTTCCAAATAAGACGTTCATAACGATGGAACGTACACGAGCCAATACAAAATTTAATAGAAGAGCTCAAGTTTCGTGTCAGTAGAAATAACTGAAATTAGGGGTAAGGAAGGCAACGAGGACGCCCCCAACGATAAACCAGCATTGACCAGCCGACAGACCATCATCAAGCCTGTCGCGCCCCGCGCCGTTGCCTCTCTCGCTTGTGCCCACGCCCGACCGCTGCCTCACACCCTGGCCTTTATGGACAGGCGCAGCCCCACGATAGCCGCATGCTCGTGGTAACAGGATCTGCCCCGGTGCGGTGGAACGACGCCAGCGGGGCCCATCGTGAGGCGAGCGCGCGCCATTGGTCCTCCGTCGCCTAGCAGAGCTTCGGGACGACGATCTGCGCGTCGCGGAAGGCCTTGAACGGCGCAAGGCCGGGGAACTGCAGCTGCTTGAGCGAGCGCTGGAAGCTGGCGTTGGGCGACAGCGCGGGCGCGGGCGCGCCGACCGCCTCGGTCACGGCCACCGCGCTCGTGTGGAATCCCTGGCGCTGCTTGTGCTTGGGGCTGCGGTCGCAGATGACGTACACCTTTCGCCGGCGACGCACGATCTTGCAGCCGTCGCACATGCGCTTGACAGACGAGCGGACCTTCATCGCGACTTGCTGGGGCTGCTGATGGAGGGCGATCGGCGATGTGAGTGCGTCTGTCTGGCCCAAGTTAGTTTGGAGGTTTTTCTTTTCCCATCGAGGTTTTTCACGCATCGTCTTTGACAGGGTCTTTTGTCAAAACTTTTCTTTTGACTCAAAAGAATGTTTGTCTTCTGGATTGAGATAAGCTCGGCCCATGGGATGTATAAATTCTCCCAAAACCTTGTTGTATTACCATAGTATAATATGGTGATACTCTGTTTTGCGATAAAATTTCTAGTATTCGTTTATACAGGAATAATTATAAATATTATTATTTTTCATGTTGGGATTGCGTAATAGTTTATCCCCTTTTCAATATTTGTCCGCGTACACTTGGATTCACTATGATCAATAAAACCTCGCTTTTGGCTCAATGGATTACTGTATCCAAGCTTTCGATTTATTTTCTCACGTTAGAAAACTAAAATTTAGCAAAATCGATTTACAAGCAGCCTTCCAAAAGTTTATAAGTAAGTGAATGACATTTTGAATGAATGATTCACTAGTATAAACGAATCCTCAAAACGAATATCCTACTCTACAAAGGCGCTTAGTTGAAGGTAAGAACGTACAGTATTGTCAGTTCTAATTAAATATTGTGACGTATACTAGTATACATTTTTATACGTGGTCCACACGCGCAAAATGTTGCATACAAAAATCAAGTCGGCCGTGAGAACGTTTGGCAAAAAACGAAGCAGCGAATCTCGTCAACGATAATGCATGTAGGGTTTTATGTGGACAACATCACGCTTGCAAGGCGAGGTGACGTGTCAATAGCAAAATGGCCATCGGATAGGCATGGATGGAAGCATGCTTGGAGGCGCTTGGGTGTTAAGGTAGCATGAAGAGGAGATCGACTGCAGAGTGAGCTCCATGGTGATCAAGTGACGCGAAGCGTCCGCTTATCTCATGCTTCATATTGTTATGGTATCGACTCGCAACGCGGCGCGTTTGATTGCCGCGCTTGGTCGATGCGTACAGCAAGCGCAACGTGGCCAGGCCGCCGCCACGTCCTTCACCTGCGCTTGATGTAAGCCGAGAGCTTGGAGAAGCCGATGCCCATGGTGAGGCCAACCGCAAAGATGAGCCCCATGGAGCCGAGGTACTCGAACACGGTCACCATGCCCCGCTCCGTGTCGGACTGCGACTCGGAGTACCACGCCTCCGTCACGAGCTTGCGCTTGGTCCAGATCTTGTGCGCAATGTACGACGCTGCCGCGACCGTCGCGAAGCGCACCACCATCGGGCGCTCCCCCTCCTCCTGCGCCGGGCGCGCCAGCTTCGCCCCCTCCGCCTCCTCCTTCACCGCCTTGCTCTTCTTCTTGCCCTTCGCCATCGCAACTGGTTATGGATGTGCCTTTTTTTTCGATATTTCTCAACTTTTCTTGATTTCTATGATTTTTTAAAATAAAAATAGCCATAATATTATAAAAATAGTCATTAAACTTCGGGCTTTCAAATTTCCAAACTACGGCGGCAATCCATCGACACGGCGCCAAGGGGGCTCGGAAGGACCGGACGCACGCGCGCGACGACTGTACGGAGCATGGGGGCGAGTGCGAACCGGCGGCGCGTCGTGGGCCGGACGCTGCGGCGCTCTCGGCGCCTGTCGACGCGCGGCGCGCCGGACGCGGGCAAGCTGACGGGTCCGCTGCAGGCCATCGAGGAGAACACGGTCGTGTCGCTGGTCGAGCCCTCGAGCGCGCTGCGCGGCGCGACACTGCGGCACTTCGCCGACTCACCCATGAAGAAGCAGAGGGCGCGGAAGGAGGCGCCAGCGCCGGCGCGCAGGGCGTCCGCGGCGCCCAAGAAGCGGCGGCGAGAGTCGCACGCGGATACCAGTTGCACCGACGCCATGACGGCCGAGAGCAAGCGGCGGAAGGAGGCGATGGCCATGCTGGACGACCTCGAGGCGCAAGGTGACGGCTAGTAGTATGTATGGCACGCATCCGTGTCATAGTGCGGGGGAGGCCTGACGCGTGCCCTTGTGCGCACGAGCAGTGCAGGAGCGGTGCGAGGACATGGCGGCGGAGGCGGAGCGCAAGGCCGGCGAGCTGCAGATGGAGCTCAAGGTGCAGCTGCTGTTCCTGCCCGAGGCGGTGCGCCAGATGCCGTGGAAGACCTTCGCCGAGGACTACGGCGGCAGCCTCGCCAACGTCATCCAGACGCTCTCGGGGAGCGCCAACGTCAGCCACAATAGCATCAGCAACAGCGCCAGCAAGCCCGTGGCGTCCAGGACACGGCGACAGTCGCGCGCGTCCGCGTCGCGGAACAGCCTCCAGCCGAGTCTCGCGACGGTCTCCAAGGCGAGCGGCGCGTCTCGTGCGGCGCGCGGGCGGAGCAGCATCAGCTCGTCGGCATCCTTTTCCATCGTGGCCGAGACGCCGGGGTACGCGACGCGCAGGCTCTCGGCCTTCCAGACGCCCCTCTTTACAGCTCGCAAGGGGCGCGAGCCGAGCGTAAGTCCCTCGATCGCATCTCCGTATCTCTTGTGCAGTGCTGATGCTCGAGGGTCTCTCTCACTAACGCTGCTGTCGGTGCGGCGTCTCCTTCCAGACGGTGCTTCGGACGGCGCGCAAGGGCGAGCTAACGTATTCGGCCCACGGGTCGCCCATCCTGCCCGAGACGGCGGTCAAGGCGCCCTCGGGCTCGCTCGTGGCCACGTTCGAAGACGCCTCCGCGCCCACCGCTCGCCTGACGCTGGACGGCGACCACACGCTGGACCTGTCGGACCCGGACCAGCTCACGGACGAGACGCGGGCGCACGCGCGGTCCAAGCTCGAGGCGCTGCAGGCCAAGGTGAACGAGCTGCTCAAGAAGCTCCACTAACGCCGCAATATATATCCTGTGCCACTACCCCCTCGCCGCCATGGACGCTACGTAGACCCAGACGGACAGCACGCTGCTCGGGTAGCCGCAGACGTATACGGCCAGCAGGAACTCGACACCCGGACGCGCCGTCTCGTGCACGCCCTGCCCATTCACAGCCATGTAAGTCCCTCCGTCCCCATTGCATAGCTCCTTGTGCTCTTTGACCCGACGTACCCTGTCCTTGACTGCGCGCACGACGCTAGGGATATCCGTGAAGCCAGCGTGAACGGGCACGCCAGCCACGTCGTGCGTGCGCTGCAGCTCCAGCAGGAAGTCCGTCGACGCCTTGGCCTGGCTGGACACTCTCCCGAGCTTCTTCTTGGTCTTGAGGTCGCTGCTGTTCGCCACGGACGCAAGGTCGATGCCGAGCGCATGCTGCTTCTCTAGCAGCTCCAAGTGCGCCCGCAGCTTGAGGCTCGCGCTGAGGTTGAAGACCGTGGTGGAGAACGCGCTTCGCCAGCGACGCATGGCAAGCTTCAGCGCTTCGTGCAGCTCGCGCTCAACGCTTGCGACGTACTCGGGCGGCGTCTCCGCGTAGCGGAGGTCACGGGGCTGAAGGCACGGCAGCAGGGCTCCACAGGCTAGCGGCATGGCACCTGCGGGGCCGAAGAGGGGCTTCCAGCGCTTGGGGCTGCCTGAGATGTCCCAGTCGAACTGGCCTCGACGGCGACGGTCGCCGGGCTGAAGACACTGGACGTTGGCGAACACGTTGTCGCTGGACACGGCCAGGAACACCTGGCGCAGGGGGCTGTGCTCGCTGTCGACGTGGCACCCAACGCCCGTCGCGGCGTCCCACAAGACACCGCCATGGCGACGCGAGTCTGGCGCCTTCCACAGCACCAGCACGGCGTCCTCTCCGTCGGTGGCGGCGCGTCCGAAGACCAGAAACAGGCTGGGCTTCCTGGCCGTGCCCGAGTCCCGCGGCTGCTGAGCACCGAGCCACGCGAGGTAGTTGTGCAGCAGCACTGCGTGCGCGTGGCTGTCACCGGCGCAGAGGTCCAGGCAGTCTTGGGACGACGCCCACACGCGCCCCGCCCTCTGTCGAGCGCCGTCTTCATCCATCAGGGCGCCATTAGACACCATCTCACGCTCGCGGTCGTCGCTGTCGACGTCCCAGTCGGTCTTCATCGCGCGTCGCCAGGCGTCGACAAGCGGTAGGCAGCGGACGAAGTGCACGACTTCCGGGATAGTCGCCAGCCCCGGCGGTGGCTGCTGCTCGCCAAGAAGCTGCGTCACCAGCGCCGGCCCAAGGCGGAGGAAGCTCGCGACAATGCTGGAGGGCAGGCCAAGGCTGCTGGCCCACAGCGTTGCGTCTCGAAGCACCGTCGCTGGAGATCGACTCGCAGTCCCGGTCGATGCGCTGGCGTTGTTCGCACTAGCCGTCGATGGAGCCGGCGGAGGCGGCAGCAGCGGGTTCAGCGTCATCATGACGTGGAGATACGTCGCGTCGCGCTCAGAGCGCCCCACCACCCGGGTCGTGTCGTCGCCATCTTCTTCCGCGCCGGCATCACCATCCCCCCCGTCGTCAGCCTCCGTGTCGCGGCCGTGCAGTCGCTGATTGTCTCCAGCGGCTGATGACGCCATCGACGACGCAAAGACCGAGTGGAAGGCGCCGCCGCCCGCGCGCTCCCCCTGCCGGACATTAGCGTAGCCGAGGTGCTCGACGGGCGTGACGCAGCGCAAAGGCGCGTCCACAATCCCTTGGGCGTGGAGAAGCGTCGCGAACGGGATCTCGAGGGTGCCCAGGAGGCAGTGCTCCTCGTGGAGCGCCCGCTTCCCCACGCGCGACGCCAACTCGCCCTTGCCAAGACCACCGCTTTTCCCCAGTGCAGCGTCCTCGCTGGCCTCCGACCGCAGCACGCGGTCGTAGAGGCGTAGGCGGACGCAGTCGCGGACGCTCGCGAGCGCCGCGGGGTCCCAGTCGTCCTCCGGCGCGTGGAACGGCAGCGCGAGCGTCTCCATCCACTCGGCGGCCGCCCCGTTGGCGCCGCTAGCACTCACCGACACGAGGCAGCACGTCGTGCGGCGCGTCCGCCCCTGGAAGTCCACCTCGACGAACACGCGGCTCTCAAAGTCGAACCGCGCGCGGGTGGCGTCTCGCGGCGTCTCCACCGCGTCTGGCCCGCCACCTTCGTCGCCCGCGACCGTGAGTCGGCGAGCCGCCCCCTTCTGCCGCCGCAGCCTCCGTGGCGTCAGCGGCTCTACTGGACTGCCGCCTGCTCGCCGAAGCTTCATCCTGAGCGGGACGTTGGACGCGCGCAGCACCTGGACGTAGAGCTCGCAGTGCCTCGGCCAGTGGGCAGCGCCGGCTGCGGCGGCCACGGGCCGAGTCACCGTCGACCGCGGCCGCAGTTTGCGCCTCCGAGCGAAGAGAGCGCCCAGCGCCGGCAGCTCGAGCGTACCCGGGAAGAGCGGCAGCGGCTGCTCTTGGATGATGGAGGCGAGCGAGAGCGGTCGCTCCGAGGACTCGGCGATGGCTGAGGCGCTCGCCATGCTCGTAGAGGACGGATCCAGCGCGAACCGCCGAGCTTCATCCTCCACGCGGTCCAGGAACTCGAGCAGCGCCAGGCGCTGGCGCTCGTGTCGCCCCCGGACGCTCCAATAGTCGGCGTCGGCCGCTCCTGCGCGCTCGCGCATTAGCTGCCGGTCGAAGGCGCGCAGCTCGGGCCGCAGCAGTCGCAGGTATGCTTCGTTGGCCAGTATCTCGGCGTCCAGGAGAGGCACGGGCTCGTGCAGCAGGACGCTCCGGCTCGCGCTGAGCTCTCGCTGCTGCTTCTGGCCGCTACTGAGCCTGGCGGACATGTCGAGGCGGCGCTCCCGGTCGCGGAGGCGCAGTAGCTGGTTGCGCTTGGTGAGAGGAAGCGTGCTCGCCGGTGCTGCGCGGTCCGGGAAGAGGCGGAAGACGTCGCCGAGCAGCGGCGAGAAGGCCCGGTCGGCCGCCATGGCGCGCTGGAGCCGCGCGACGCGGGCGTCTGCCGGGTCGTTGGCGTCCACCGCGAGCTGCTCTGGCCCCACGTGCCGCTTGAAGTCGTGGCCCCGCGCGAACGCAGGCGTCTCTCCGCTAGGACAACCGGTCCGAGCGCTTGCGTGCTCCTTGCGGCTGCTGCAGGAGCGGCCGACGAGTCGAGGCGTGGCCCATCCCCTGGCTCTGGAGCCTCCATTAAGCACTGCTGCCGCCGTCTTGGCCGCCACTGAGGTCGGCGCGGGCGGCAAGAACGCGATGTCGGCGTCCCCGGCGCTCGTGGACGGGATCCACGCGGCGGAGACGACCACGCGGCCCTGGACCCTCCGCGCGCTGGCGGCGAGCGCCGGCACGTCCTGAAGCGACCGGTGCCACACGGCTCGGGGCAAGTCGGCCGCGGCGCTGAACTGGTACCGCTCGTGGGTCGCACCCACGCTTGCGGCCGGGACCCAGACCACGTCGCTGCGTCCCTCTCCGTCGTGCTGGGCGTCTTGGCCGTCGAGACCGCCGCTGGAGAAGGACCGGCCGACGTGGTCGCTGCCTGGGACGACGACCGGGACGGCGTGCGCCGAGAGCGACGCGTCCCCCCACGAGAGCAGCGGCCGCGCCTCGAGCACTTGGACAGCGACGGACGCGGGGAAGTGCGGCAGGCGCAGGCGGAAGGTCTCGTCCAGCGTCACCACGCCGGCCTCCGCGGCGCCAGAGCCAGAACCGCCGCGGAAGCTGTCCCACATCTCGGCGCGGGTCCGGCACGCGAGGCGGCCGTTCACGTACAGCGCCACGTAGATCCGCGGCGGCGCCCTGAGCGCGCTGGTCGGGCGCGTGTCTCCTGCTGGGGCGGACGCCCGCAGCTCAAGCACCGTGCCAAGCGCGCCGTCCTCCCCAGCGGCGAGTGCGTCACGTAATCGATCAGCCAGCCGCGCGCTCGTCGAGCCATCGCGCTCGCTGGCTGCTCCTTCAGCGGTGGCGCTGGCCTCGCGCGCTTGGTCTCCGACGAGCAACAGCTCCAGCAACGCCCGCATGCCGTCCAGGTCGATGGGCGTCGCTCGCTTCCTCGCGACCAGCGCGAACCGGGAGAGGAAGGTCGCGTTGTGGCCGCCATCACCGCCGGAGCCGACCGCGCTGGCTTCGAGTGCTCGCAGCTCGTTCCACTTGGCGAGGACCTGGACGTGCAGCTGCTGCAGGCTGTGCAGGGAGTGCAGCGCGCGCTCGGCGTCCTGGCGCGCCGCTAGCGCCCACCGCGAGGTCGACAGACCCTTCGCCGCCTCCGTCAACGCCGAGGGAGCCGCCGGGTCGAGCGCGTGGGCGACGAACGCGTCGACGCGGCGCAGCGGCAGCTCCCAGTCGCGGCGGCGCTGGTGAGCAGCGTAGGCCGCCACGAGCGCCCGCAGCTGCGCTCGCTCGCGGTCGGCGAGCGTGAAGTGCGCGTGGTCGTCCAGCTCCACCTGCGCCACCGTCAGCTGCAGCCACGCGAGTCGCCGGGGACGCTTTGCAGCTTCGTGGCGATGCGCAAGGGGACTCGGTGGGGACAGATCACTTCGGTTATGGCTGAGTATCTCGTCTTGAGCGTCTGGAGGCGGCGGTGCATCGCTGTCCGTGTCGCTGCCGCGGTCCTGGCCGTCGCCGTCGGTGCCCAGAAGACGCAGCAGCTCCGTGAGCCCACCGCCGCCGTCACCCCGCTCTTGCAGGTCGTCGGCACTGATCCCCGCGCGCTTCTCCCGGGCGTACTCGTCCTCCCGCAGCAAGCGCTGCTCCATCCGCACGAGGGAGCTGGAGCGCGCGGTCGAGCCGCGAGCGAACAGCCCGGCAGCCTGGCGCTCCTGCAGCTCGGCCGCAGAGCGAGAGTGCGTCGCTGCGTCGAATCTCAGCGACTGCGGACGCATGGTGAAGCGCCAGTGTCGGTGTCCGTCCAGCGCCAGGTTCGCGTCCGAGGGCGAGCACTTGGCCTTGCTCCTCGCTTGCCGCCGTCGCGATGGCGTCGTCACGAGCGCAGTCGCACTCGCCGCCTTCTCTTCCTGCTGCTGCTGTTCCCCCTCCTCCTCCTCCTCCTCCTCCTCCTCTACCATCCCTTCGCTGCCTGCTTTTGCCGCGTCCGTGCCGTCCCGGTCGTTGCCATCGTCGCCGTGTTGGTTGCCGCTGCGCGCTTCAATGCTATCGGCGTCTGCTCGTCTGGCCTTTCGATTGATGGGCGAGAGCGAGAAGCGGTTGGACGCCGCGCGCCGCGCGTCCGCCGCCTGCCGCCGCTCCTTCTGCCGCTCTCGAGCCTCGCGCTGGGCCGCCGCACTCTCCGCCCGCGGCCGCCCCTCTCTTTCGCCCGCTTCCGCCATCGCTGCTGTACTGGTCGAGTACACTTCGTGGTATGTGAATAGTTTATGTATTGAGGAGCTCTCCAACAGTCACACTTCAACATCAATACCGTATGTGTAGTATCTAGTAATCCGGGGATGTCCCCAAAATAGCAGAACTAATCAAGATTCGCGGATCTTGAAGCGGCGCACGTCAGCAGTCACCATGGCGTCGACGGGCAATGTGCGGCGGCTGCAGCTGGGCGCGCGGCTGCCGGACGTGGTGGGCGACTCGCAGGTGGGCGTGGTGCGCGCGCGTGACTTGCTGTCCGGCAGCTGGGGCGCGCTCGTGGGCTTCCCGCGGTCGCCCGACCCCGTCTGGGCCTCGGAGCTCGGCATGCTGCAGAAGCTCAAGCGCGAGTTCGACGCGCGCCACTGCCGCGTGCTCGCCGTCTCGTGCGGCCGCGTGGAGCTCCCGCCAGTCGCCAGCGACGGCGCCAAGCAGCCTGCGACCGCCGCAAGCGCTGCTCCCCCGCACCTGTCGCGGCTGGCGCAGTTCCTGGCCGACGTGAACGAGACGCAGGAGGTCAAGGTGTCCTTCCCCGTGCTGGCGGACGACGAGAGCGGGGCGCTGGCGGCGCAGCTGGGAATGGCGCCGGCTGCGGGCCAGGCCGGGGCGCAGTTCAGCGTCATGGCGCTGCTGGACCTGGACCTGACGGTGCGGCTACTCGTGCACTACCCGCTGGCGGTCGGGCGCAACTTCTACGAGCTGCTGCGCGCGCTGGACGCGCTGCAGCTCGCCACCTTCCACCAGGTGGCCACGCCCGCCAACTGGAAGGCCAGCGACGACGTGTTCGTGGCGCCCGCGCTCGCCAGGGAGGACGCCGCGCGGCTTTTCCCTCAGGGTTTCCACGAGGTCAAGCCCTTTTTGCGGCTCACGGCCTCGCCCGCGGTCGCGGCCGACGAGGACGACGGCGGGTAGACGGACGCTTCGTGGTAGACAGACGCCGAGACCAGCTCTGCGCGCGTTGGCCGCGCTGACGTGGTACCCACGGCACACACATACAAACCCTCATACATTTGGCTTCATTGACCGTTGGCCTCACCGGCCGCTAGAGCTTGGAGGCGGTGGTGGCGGCTGCTGGTGCGGCAACAAGCGATCCGAAGGGGGGACGCTCGCCACGCCCATCGGCCGCTGCTGCTGCTGCTGCTGCTGCTGCTGCTGCTGCTGTTGCTGCATCATTTGCAGGTGGTGATGGAGCGCTTGGTGCTGCAGCCGCTGCTGATGCAGCTGTTGATACTCGTGCTGTTGCTGTTGCTGCTGCTGCTGCTGCTGCTGTTGCTGCTGCTGCTGCGCGTGCATCTGCTGCTGGTACTGCTGCTGCTGTTGTTGCTGCTGCTGTTGTTGCTGGTGTTGTTGTTGCTGCTGCTGCTGTTGCTGCTGTTGGTGATGCAGGGCGGTCGTGTACCGGGCTACATTGGCCGCCATGTCCAGCGCCTCTTGCCGCGCCAGCTGTGCCTCCTGCAGCGCGCGAGCCGCCGCGGCCGCGGCCACCGCCGCCCTCGCCGCCTCCTCCTCTGCTCGCCGCGCCAGCATCTCCTTCTCCATGGCGGCCTGCCGCAGCAGCTCGGCCTCCTCCTCGAACCGCATCTGGTTCTGGCGATAGTCCCACATAATGTCCTGCGGCGGCGCGGCGCTCGACACCGGGGCGGCCGCCGAGTGCACCAGACTCGCCATGGACATGCCCACCGACGCCGCACAGCTCGCGCCGCTCGCCCCGCCTGCTGCGCCGCCCGCCTCTCGGTCCGCGACGGGCGACCGGCTGCTCTGGCTGGCGTTGAGCACGGCGCCGAGTCCTCCGGCGCTGCTCCTGCTCGACGGACCCGACGCCGGTGGCAGATTGCTGCTGTCCTCACGCGCAGCATTGGCTTCGTAGTATCGCTGTTGCTGTTGCTGCTGCTGCTGCTGCTGCTGCTGCTGCTGCTGCTGCTGCTGTTGCTGTTGCTGCACGAGAGGCGACCGCGGCCCTCGCTCGTCCCCAACGTTGAGGAGGCTCGACATGAGGCTCATGCGGCTGCCCCCGCTGTTGCTGCTCGTGGACGACGCGCGCGAGCGGCCGTGGAACAGTCTCGCCGTCGGACTCGAGGCGCCCCCACTGTCGCCTGCGCCGGTCGCCAGCGCGGCCACTTGCGGCGGCGGCAGCGCCTGGTCTCGCGGAGACGCGTCCTGCTCGACAATGACCGTGGTGGTCACCGTGCCGGCGCCGCGGGGCGTGTCTCCGTCCCGGGGCGACTCGGACTCATTGAGGATCGACGAGAACGACATGCGGTTGGTCGCGCGCACGGGCGCGGGAGGCGGCGGGGGCGCGGACGCAGGCGGAGGCGTTGGCAGCGTCGCTCTGGCTGTTGGAGCCATCTCGGACGCGCCCGAGCGCCCATACTGCTCCCGCTCCGTCGACTCGCCAGCGTCGCCACTCGCAGGCCCACCGGACGCGTACGCCCACGCTCGTCGCGCTGGGTCCGCCGCGTCAACCGCGCTCATCGGCTGCGGCTGGTGCGGGCTGGTGCGCACACCCGCCATGGCGCTCGACGAGCCCCCCGTGCCAGCCGCCGATCCGCCGGGCGGTGGGTTGCTCAGGATGGCGAAGCTCATCATGGCGCGCGACGTCATCTCGCGCTGGAGCATGGCCGTCATGGGGCCCGAGGCGCTGGCGCCGCTGCTTACTCCTTGGCGACCCATCGCCGCGCTCGCTGGGTTCATAATCCCTCCAAACGGCCGGTTGCCGGACTGGAGTCCTAGTTGCGCCGCCGCTGCTGCTGCCGCCGCCGCCGCCTGCGGGTGCTGGTGGTGCGGACTTGGCTGGACATGCGCCATGGGGTTGTACAGGCTCGGATGCGGCTGGAGATCGTGGGCGTACCCGCCACTGGAGCGCATTTGAGACGGCAGCATTTGCTGATGCTGTTGCTGCTGCTGCTGTTGCTGCTGTTGCAGATGCTGCGGGTGGACGCCAAACGGCAAATGGCCGTGAGGGTCGTGCAGGCTCGCGGCGATGCGACTCGCACTCTCGCTGGCGTGCTGCTGCTGGTGGTGGTGCTGGAGTAGCACCTGCGAGGCATGCGCCTGGTCGCTCATGGGGAAGTGAAGCAGTCGCTGCGACGCTGCCGCCTTCAACTGCGCCTCGTGGTACGGTCCACTGGTGCTCATCCCCTGCGACGACGCGTGCTGCTGCATCTGCATGAGCTGCAGCTGGTGCTGCATGTTGAGCAACTTGAGGTACTGCTCGGAATTCGGCGCGCCGCCACCCATCACATCGCCTCGGGCCTGCTGCGACATGGCCGAGGTCGCCTGCAGCATCGCAAGCTGCGACGGCGACAGCTCCGGGATGCCGCCGCCCCGATGAAGCCCCGAGGACACTCCAAGCATCGCAGCCGAGCGCATCGCCATCCCATCGACAGAGGAGCCGACGCCGCTCGAGTCTGTCATGGCTACTTGGGCTGGCATGCCCATTGCTGCTGACGAAGCCGCTGAGGTCCTGGCCGCGGCACTCGAGGTCGAAGGATTATGAGGAGACGCACTGGCACTCCCTGACGCGGCGCCGCTCGGAGCTTTACCGCTAGCAGCAGGCTTTCCGGTCGAGGAGGACGCTGATGCCGACGACATGGACGCAGGTGCCGCTGTCGAGCTCTCGATGCGGCGCTTGAGTATATCCTGCAGCCCAAGACGGTTCTTGTAGTTCTGGTAGTAGTTCTTGATCTGCGCCGCCGTCTTGGTCGGGATGCTTTCCGTCAGCGTCGACCAGTCCTTGCCGTACATCTACAGTAACCCACAGGGAACGAGACGAGGTGAGACAACCTGAGCACCCTCATGACATACAGACGCACTTGGACACGCACCGAGAAGAACTTGAGGAAGTCTGCCTTCTCCGTCTCCGTCCACTTCTGCACCACGCGCTTTGTCGGCACAGGAGTCGAGCCACCTCCGCCCGCGGTCCCACTGCTCCCTGGCGCGCCGCTCGGCGTTCCCGCCGTGTTCTGAGAAGATGTGACGACCGACAGCGAGGGTTTGCTGTCGCCTTGCGTCTTGACGTTGACCGAGACGGCTGCATCCGTTCCAACAGCTCGCGGCAACGTAGAGCCCGACGCAGCGGACGATGCATCGAGCGGAAGTGCACTGGCAGCATTGGAGGCAGCGGCTGTTGCGCTGTTGCGCCGCGCAGCAGCCGAGCTGCCACCGCTCTTGGTGCCCTTTTTGCCTTGAGTCGGGGGTTTCTCGTCGCCGGGACGAGGAGACGCCCGACTAGCAGCACCGCCACCGGCCCCTGGCGTTGTTGATCCTCCTTTCCGACTCCGACCATGGGTTGACCCACCAGTCGCAGTCGCACTAGCAACCCCTGGCACTGAGATGGCAGATCCAGGAGCCGAGGCCGCAATCAGACCCCCAGAAGCAGTTGAAGTCGGCTCGAATGACGCCGCAGACGCTGAAGCCGCCGCAGACGAGGCCGCGGTCTCTTGCATCTTTTTGAGCTTGCGCTGCTGCTTGAGCTCCTTCTTGGTCGGGTGCTGAGCTTGCTTGCCAGTCCCTCCATGGCCGTGCTTCGTCTTTCCTTCGCTGCCCGTTGCCGCTGCTGCTGCCGTCGCTTTGCCTGCGCTGCTGGACGCAGACGATGGCGCCGCCGCTGTCGCTTTCGTCCCGTTGTTGGACGGCACCGTGCTTGTGGTGGGCAAGTTGTACTGCTTGAGCCGTTCGGCGACGGACAACGTCGACACTTCGTACCCTGTGCTGAACGAGTTGTCGCTGAAGTAGTCGGCGAAGTTGACCAGGAACGGCTGCTGCTGGCCAGCCACGAACGCCGACAGCTTCTGGGCGTACAGGTTGAATGTATCGGCGTCCGTTGACTCGGGGGCCGCCGACTCCACCACCTCGTCCAGAACAACCGGCGGTACGGGCTTTTTAGGAGCAGCGGGCAGCCGAGCCGAAGCCGTAGCGAGGTCCAGCGCGGACAGCGAGTCCTTCCCGCGTGAATCCGCTGACGGTTTGCCGTCCCCATTCGCAGTCGAGGAGCTGTCACTTTGCAAAAGCAGACGAGCACCTGCCGAGTTAAGGATGTTTTCTGATGCTTGGTGCGACCGGAAGTTGGACGCGTGCAGCAGCAGCTTGGCGACGTCCGGAGGAAACTTGACCCCGAGGCAGATCGCCGCGCAGGCCGTCAAGTTCCAGCAGCTCCACGTGTTCTTCGATCCAGCTCCCCGCCGCCGGAGCTGCTGCTCGCGAAGCAGCGCCTTGTAGTCGACGACCTTCTTCGTCCGGTAGTAAAACGTGATGACATCTCCTGTCGTCTTGTTGCTGAGCGCGAACGAGATGCGCGCGAAGTTCTTGGGGAACTGCAGGAACTTGTCTACGAAGATGCACTTTTCGAGGTCGCTCCATGGGTTCACGACCATCTGCGCCCGCTCCCGCTTCTTCCAGTCCTTAACGATCCCATTCGACAGACAGCTCTGGCCGTTACCGACCCGCGCAAAGTACCGCGCACGGCGCTCTTCCTCGGTCAGAAGCATGTCGGGGATCACCGTCGTAATGGCGGTCTTGAGGCGCTTTTTGCGCACTTCCTGGTCCAGCAGCGCCTGCGCCTTGGCTTGCTGGATCTTCTCCAGGTCTGTTCGAGACTGAGCGTCGCTCGAGTTGTTGGTCAGGCGCGACGAAGAGCGAACGCCGGTTGTCGAGGCTCCATCGTTCGCACCACTGGCTGCGCTTCCAGCCACTCCTCCCCCGCTCGATGCAGCTAGGATCTGCTGGACATGTGGGCTTTGGTGAGTCGTGTGCACGCTCGAAAAGTTCCCGCCAGTCAGACCGGCGGCGTCCAGCGCGACGCCGTCCTTCTGCGCCTGCTTCATCTTGAGCTTGTTGCGCTGCTTGTCTTGGCGCTTGCGGTCCTTCTCCATTTTCTTGACGCGGATCTTCCACTCCTTCTTCAGATCAATGTACTCACGCGCGAGCATTTTGACCTTCTCGTGCCGAGCGCGGTTGCGCTTGCACACCTTGATCCGGATCGCATCCGAGAGCACCAAACCGCGGTCAATGTTGCTCTGATAGAACGCGTAGTCGGACGGTTGATGGTACAGCTTTGTTGCCACCACGCCGCCCTCGAGACGCTTCGGAACACGCGCGTTCGCCGCAGCCGCGCGCTTCAGGTTGTCTGAGAAGATGCCGGTAACCAACTCGACAAAAGCCGAGTCAACGCCGATCTTCATTGGAACAACTCGAGCTGCGTCGCTGCCGGCCACCTTGGCCTCTTCGACGGGAAGCACTGCTTCGTGCGTGTCCTGCTTCTCCTCGACCACAGGGGCACTCTGGCTTGGCGGTTGGACTGAAGCCACAGCCGCATCATCAGCATGAACTTCCTCTCGTGGTGACGTCGTGGAGGTCGCATTGTGGGCTTCAGCCTCTTGGATGCTCGACTCGAGTTTCTTGATCTGTGAATTCAGGTCCGAAATATTCGAGTCGAGGACATCAATGGCAGCAAGGATCTCCTCCTTCGATGGATCGCGCGGAGATCGCACAGCTTCCTCCTTCAACGACTTCGCAGGCGATGGCTGGGTCGCCTCCTCCATCTTCACATCACTGGACTCCGATTTGTCTTGGATTGAGCTCTCTTCGCGAACCGGGACCGTGATCATGTCGACATCGCCTGTCACTGTCGTGTCGATCGATTCCGCTGGAGGCGCGGCCGCTGATTCTGCCGGCGCATCCATAGGAGCAGTGTTGCTGGATACGACTGCATCTTCAGCGACGGCATTTCCACTTGTTCTCGCCAGGTTTGATGCGCTTAAATCCGAGGGCTTAACCGAGGGAGAGAGCGCCTTGATGGGACTGCTCTCAGCGACCGCACCAGCAGATGCAGCTTGCTTCACCAGTCCTTCGCCCCACCCAATCCGCGGGCGCTTCGGAGGCTGCGGCGGCGATGGCGCAACCAAGCCTTGCCCCCATCCTAGCCGAGGGCGTTTGCTGGCTTTCGTAGGTGTCGAGTTGCTGCCGGTTTCCGATAGCGTGTCACTGAAGATGCCGATCAAGGCGCTGGGATCCGGGAGAGGAATCTCCGGTAGCGCTGGGAGCTCTTCGCGAGCATCAGCCACAGGCGACACGTTGGCCTTGTCCTCGAGAAGGCCACGGACGCTCCTGTCTGGTTGCAACTGTGGGGACCGACCGCTGCCGTCACTCACGCCACCAGCACGAGCCTCTTTCCGGGAAGGTCCATCCATGAACGCTTCGTCCAGCCGACGTACACGCTTCATATCCGCTCCAACGCGTTCCTTCATCGGAGAGCCTGACGCGCGTGATCTCGAGACCGGAGGAGAGGATCGCTCGAGTCGGCCTGACATAAACGAAGAGTGTCGCTCCAAGCCCACGCGAACGCCCGAGCTTGTTTGTGATGGGCTGGTACGGTGGTCAGGCATACGGCCGAATCGCCCATCATCGTCCTTCCGGTCCCTCATACCTGAGGACGGCATCGCTGACATCGAGACGCGGCGCGACAATGACTTCCCCTCGTGCCAAGCGCTGCCCAAGCTTCTTGATGCGTAGGTGCTGTCATCAGTGAATCTCGAACCGAGCCCAGCGCTACCAGCGTCGGAAGAGTGATGGTGAAGGCGATCACCAGGACGATCGCCGACCCTGCCTTTGCGCACACGCTCGAAATTGTCGGCGTCATTGACTGCCAACGCCGATACCTCGACCCGCGTCGCTGGTAGTTCTACCTTGTCTGCGTCATTTCCGCCAATGCGTGCGGAGTTCTCGTTCACTTTTGCTTCCGCCGGCTCCATTGTGACATCTTCCGCGTCGGCATTGGCTGGAGATGCTGATCCTGCGATTTTGCCATGCGAATCTTTCGTTGGCGCTACTGGCGAGGCTGATTCGGAAGACTCATCATTCGACACCCGCGCGCCACTTGCCCGGTCCTTCGGCATGAGGTTTGTAGTCTTCGTGTCTGTCGGAGTCACTATCGTTGTTGTTGGAGTGTTGGCATCAGGAATGGGTTTGCCCACGTCCAGACCCGCACCAACAGAAGCCTCTGTCTCCGCATTCAGCTCTTCCGTCGCCGTGTGATTAACGATCCGCTGGTCATTCTCGGTGTGCGCCTCCCCCGTTGGCACAACCGCGGTAGAGACGCTTTGGGTCTCCTTCTCTTCGTCAGGATTTGGCGACGCCACCATTTCCCCGTCTTCCATTTCGGCATCGTGCTCCACTTCTGCCACTTGAACCGGTTCTTCATGTTCCATCGATGGAGGAGCGATCTGCTGATTTGGCTGTAGACTCGTCAGCGTTTGCTCGACTTCACTGGTCAATGCGTCTTGCTCCTTGACGTTATGATTAGGAGGTAGCATCGCTTGGTTGCGAGAGGTTGTTGTCGTTGGTGCCGAGATGCCAATCCCGGCTTGGTCCTCGTTCTCAATCTGCATTGATGTAGCTTCCACCGGCTCCTCGGCAACCACAGGGAGACTTCCGGATTGCTCGGTTCGTGCAACTGGCAGCATCTCCTCGGTAGTAAGACCCTCGGCCAAAGCAGGCGCGGCCACAAGCGTATCACCTGGGACTCCTCTTGAATCTTCAACGTCCATAGCAACATTGGGCTCGGAGACGACAGGCCCGGTCGGTTCCGGGATGCTGTCCACCGCCTCGTCCTCTTCGGCCTCGCCTTCTTCAACTTCAGAGCTCTCACTCTTCATTGCCGCTGGGTCGTTGCCGCTCGTTGTTGCAGTCAACAACTCGAGCACTGCCAAGCTCGACTCCTGAAGAACACTTTCGGTTGCTTCCTCACGCGGCAAGTCATCAGGAGGATGACCGTGTGAGCCACGAATGAGCGCTTCCTTTCTAGTCGAAGACGTCAGTTGTCGGCTGGCACTCGGCGACTCGCCCACGACAGTCGGAATGGTTTCCGCGGCGACGCTGCTGCCGCTGGCCTTGACTTCGGACAAGGGAATCTCGCCGTGCTCCGTGCTCGTAGTCGGTTTCATGCTGGAGCCCTCTTCACTGGCTACCACTCGACCCGGCGAGGATGAGGACGGTATCGCCGTCGACGCCACCTCATCCGTCGCGTTGCCAGACGTAGTCGGTGCGCGGAGGCTTCCCGTTTCGCTTCGTGGAGAGCTCGGCTTCGCTTCGCTTGGGTCCGTCACGCTGGCTGGCTTACTCCGGCTCGCGTCGTCGCTCCGCTCGCGCATCAGCCGCTCTCGCTCTCTCAGTTGGCGATCGCGGAAGCTCCCGCTGACAGGCGGCGGCTCGTTGCCGCCCGTGTCCGAGCCCGACACGTCCGCCGAGCGGTCTCGGCTCGCTGACCGCCGGTTGTTCTTAAACGCACCACCCGGGGGAGGCCCAAAGCGCTGCTCCCGCGCAAGGAAGCGGCTGTTGGCGCTCGGTCGGTTGAACCCGCTGCCGTACCGACCAGTGGCCCCCGCGCGGGACCCGGGTCCATAGGGGCCGTCGCGGTCTCCTCGCTCTCGCTCGCGGCCACGCGGCTCGTAGAAGTCGCCATTGCGCGGGTGGTAGTGCCCCGGGCGTCCGCTGGCGCCGCCGTTCGCCGCGCCGCCTGCCACGCGCCCGTCACGCTCCCACTTCTGATACGTCCGGTTGCCGCGCGGAGAGAACGACCTCGAGCGCGAGCGCGACTGCGTCGACCGCGGGGAGCGCGAGCGCGACCGCCCTGCGCGCGACGGGGGCGGCGGCGACCGCGGAGGGTGCATCGCCGGCTGCCCGGGGCCCGGGGGCGACGGCGAGCGCGAGATCGACCGCGCGCCGCCACCCCGCGGGCGAGGAAAGTGCCGCTCGCCGGCGCTAGAGCGGCGAAACCCGCCCGAGGCGTTGTTCCCGCCCTGGAAGGCGCCGCGCGCTTGTCCGCCAGTGCTATACGTCCGCGGGCCGAAGCGTCCGCGCGGCGGGGGCAGCACGGCCGACCCGCGCCAGGCCTCCTTGCCCGCCATCGCACTGGGGCCGCGCGCCGGCGCTGCGTTGCCGTCCGCCGGCGTCCTGCGGCCCTCGGGCGAGGACCGCGCGGTCGACGTGGACCGCTGGCGAGGCCGCGGGGGAGATCCGCCCGGCCGGTCGCCTGCGGACGAGGCGCCGAGCGGCGCAGTGCGCGCCCGCTGGTCGCCAGCGCCCCCGTCGGGCTTGGTCGGTGGCGCGTCCGCCATCTCGCGCGGGAGTCGAGTTGTATAGAGATAGAGAGTGAGCCGCCGACGCGTTTCGAGCGCCGCCGCGCCTTCGCGTGCGCCTTTAGGTCGCCTCCGAGGCGCCTGCGGGTCGCCTGCGGGTCGCCCGTGGGTCGGATTGGGGCCTGCTGCTGCTCGCGCCTGCTCTCGGTCGCGCGGGGCGCGTCAATCGGCGGGCGGCGGTGGTCGCGCGCCTCGCTTGGCCGTGC
The DNA here is from genome assembly GCA_023338055.1 of Phytopythium mirpurense. Taxonomy (NCBI): domain Eukaryota; phylum Oomycota; class Peronosporomycetes; order Pythiales; family Pythiaceae; genus Phytopythium; species Phytopythium mirpurense. The sequence continues at coordinate 52,715 of JAADXZ010000035.1, forward strand.
TTTCTCTCGCTTAGGATGCTATACTCCACGTGTTTGACTCGGCGTTTGTATGGCTCGGTGGCGCTCCAGACGGTCGGTCGGCCGATGTAAAAGCAGTGCTCCCTCACTCAAGTGACCACACATACAATCCTCCAGTACAATATCCTCCAGTAGAATAATGCCAACGGCGAGCGCAACTGCCCTTCATTCCCCCGACGGGGCCGCCCGCCGGCCGCCCCCCATGGCGTCTCTGCGGGCGCTGGACCCGGAGCTGGCCATCTGCGCGCGCTGCCTGGACGACGAGGCCAACGAGAGCCGCTGGGCGCCGCTGCGCAGCGCGCGGGACGGCGGCGCGCTGCTCGTGCGCGACGTGTGCGCGGCGCCGCACTGCGTGGCGCTGCAGGTGCGCGGGCACTTCTGCCGCCGCCACGGGCGCGAGTTCGACGCCGCCTGGCGCGGGATGTACCCCGTGCGCGCCTGCCAGGTCTGCCGCGTGGGCGCGCTCGAGCTCTACCGGAGCGACCTGGACGTGTGGTTCGTCCTGCGGCCGGATGACGACGCGGTTCTTGGGCATCCCGCGGCGGCGCGCGGCGTCGAGCTGCGGCTCCGCACGCCGCGCGCGTTCTCCGCAGAGGACGCGAGCGAGAAGTTGGCGGGCCACGTCGCGCGCGCCGCGAGCAGCAGCGGGAAGGCGCAGGCGGCCGGCAAGCGCCCGCGCCGCCGCTCGTCGCGGTTCCACCGCCAGCACATACAGAAGGAGCAGCTGCGCGCGCTCGAGTGGAGCCTCGGCAACGTGTCGGCGCCCAAGATGCACCTGTGGGCGGACAACGACAAGCGTCTCGAGGCCGAGCGGCACCCGCAGTCCGTCCTGGCGGCCAAGACGGCCTCGCTCACGCCCGAGCAGCGCCTGCGGCTCTTGCTCGGCAAGTACCCCGACCCGACGGCCGTCTTCTGCGCCGCCCGCGGCTGCGCGCGGTTCGCCAAGACGGGCGACCGCTGCCGCTTCCACTCGGACCACGCGCTGCTGCCGCCGGGCTTTGCCCTCGCGTCCCCGGCCGCCGAGACGCCTTCGCCTTCGCCGCCGCCGCTCTGAGCCCGCGACCGGACGCCGGCGGACTCGACAGCAAGGAGGGAGTACGTGCACTGAAGTAGACTGTAGTAGACTGTAGTGAGGCAACCGCCACGCGCACCGAGATCGGGGAATGTATTTAATCCGCTGGGCGTTGGAGCGCGCGTATGTACATCCTAGCCACCGCCGCCGCCGCTCACTGCAGCGAGGCGAGCGTGTCGCTCTGCGCGAAGCCGTCGAGCACGCGGCAGACGGCGCGCTCCATGCGGTCGGCGTTCTGCTTCTGCGCGAGCTTGAACTCGTCGAGCGTGAGCTTCTCGCCCAGCCCGTTGCCCATGTTGTCCACGATGCCAAACATGGCGAACGGCACGCGCAGCTCGTTCATCAGCTCGGCCTCGTTGGCGCCCGTCATGCCCAGCAGCTCCTGCGCGTCACATACACATACACACACACAAACCCAGCGCGTCAGCTCCCGCCCCAGCGCCGTCGACACATCAACAATACGACTGCTGCAGACGCGGACGCACCCCAAACTGCGCGAAGAAACGCACTTCGGCCTTGGTCTCGAAGCGCGGGCCGGCCGTCTGCACGTACACACCGCCGTCGTGCGGCTCCAGCTCGCCGCCCTCGAGCTCGCGCAGCAGCGCCGCCCGCAGGTGCGCGCTCACCTCGGGCACGACGTGCGCGTCGTAGTGGTGCGACAGGTTGAGGATGTCGAACGGGTTGAAGTAGTCGTCCGGCACGACCAGCCTTCGCACGCGGCGTTAGTCCCGTCGCCTCCATCGAAACAGCACCCGCGGCCAGGCAAAGAAGGCGGCGAACAAGGGGAGAGCGAGCGAGCGAGCAACGCACCGTCCGACCTGCAGGCGCTGCGTCATGGACCCGACCGAGTACACGCCGAGGACGGCATCGCACTGCAGCTGCTTAAGCGCGGCGGCGATCGCGCGGAAGTTGATCTGCCGCGGCTGCCGGTACACGCCGTCCGGGTCCGCGTGGTGCCGCTGGACGAACACGACGCGCAGGCGCTCGTCGCCTACACGCCACGCGCCCTCGTGCACCACCACGTCCCCGAACGGCGTGGCCTCCGTGCGCGCCGCGAGCGCCGAAAAGGCGGACGAGTGGAACAGGCTCGAGCCGCCGATCACGCCCAGCGTGCGCGGCGCAGCCGTCTTCACGGGGATCAGCGCGGCGGCAGTCGTCATTTTTGGAGCTGCTGGTGGCCGCGGCGGCGGATTTCGCGTACTATGATTGGTCAATTATGTTTTCATTTACTTTGTCATTCATACAAACATGAAAAAGTACTTGAAAATACCAATACAAATTCACTGTGTGTAGCTGACATTTAACATTTCGTTCAAGTACACAATACGTATCTTTATCTCAGTATCCTGTCTCTATCCCATGCGCACGACTGACTGGCCAACTCACTCGGCGTCAAAATCGTCCTCGAACTGCTCCGACGCGTAGCTCATGGCCGTCTCGGGCCTCCCCACCGCCGCGTCTGCCTCTTCTATCGCCTTGTCTTCCTTCTCCACGCCCGTCGCTGCAGCCTCCTCCTCCTCGTTCTCCGCCTCGGTGAACGCGCCGAGGCTCTCGTGCGTCATCGGCGTCGGCTGCCGCTCCGCCTGCTCCTCGGGCATCCCCGTCGGGACCCGCGTCAGGATCCGCCGCCGCCGCTCCTCCTCGTCCAGCCTGTCCTGCCTCGAGTGTCGCGCCTGCTGCACGCGCTCCCTCGCCTGCTTCTGCCGCGCCGCGCACTGGATGCGCAGGATCGCCGCCTCCTTGTCCGCCTCGCCTTGGTCGCCTGCTTGTCCGTGCTGCTGCTGTTGCTGTTGCTGCTGCTGCTGCTGCTGCTGCACCAATGACTCTCCGCTATCGCCATCGACACCGTCGCCACTGACGCTTTCGCCACTGACGCTCTCGTTCCTTCGCTCCGTCGCAAGGCGAGCGCACGTCTTCTTGGCGCTCTGCTGCCTCGCGAGGCACTGGATGCGCACCGCCGCCGCCTCGGCCTCCCTCGTCGCGTCTCGCTCGCCCTCGTCTTCGCAGTGAGGAAGACCTTCCCCCTCGCTGTCGTGTCGGCCACTCGTGTCTTCCTCTTCCTCCTCTTCCTCGGCCTGTCCTTCCGCCTGGAAGCCGCCGTCCTGCCCCTCACCCTCGTCGGACCCGCCACGCGACAACAAGTCGATAGAGCTCGCTTCCGCGTCCTCAGCGCTTCGGCTGCTGCTTCGGTCGCTGCGGCCGCTCAGGCTGCCCATCATGCGGTCCAGCTGCCCCAGGATGCGCTCGCACACGCCGCGGTACTCGCGGCGGCGGAAGGCCGAGAGCGCCGCGGCGCCAAAGTCCTCGCGCAGGTCCTCCTCTGTCACAAAGATCTGCGATTCGACCGAGCTCATGGGCTCGTACAGCTTGATGGACAGCGCGGCGCGCGCGCTCGGCGGCTGCCGCTCCAGGAAGAAGGACACGAAGTACGTCACGCCCTTGAACGTCCACGGACTCGTTCGCACCAGCACGCTCTGCTGCGTCGCCTGAGACGGCGACAGGGGCAGTGGCGGCGCGGACGACGACGGACGTGAGTGCAGCGGCGTGGGCGTGAGTGCCACCGGCTGGTTCTCGTTGATGAACAGGATCTCGGCGTTGCCGATGCTCACGCGCTTCCCGCCCTTGGATGTCGGGCGGTCGGCCAGCACGGCGTGGGCGTCACGAGACGCCTCCGAGATGATACTGATACTGCTGGCCGTCGCAGCCGGTCGAGCGGTGCTAGCGTTCTCGACGTCGTCCACTTCCAGCTCGCCGAGCAGCTCGAGCCTGTCGACGTCGCTTGAAGCCGAGGTCACGGCGAGATCCCGGCTCTGGCGGAGGCCGCACAGCACCCACGCGCACAGGCAGGCGGCGGCGCTGGACACGTGCGCAAGCGCGCGGGGTTGGAACTGCTCGTTCTGCAGGAACGGCGCCAGCGCCTTCCACTTGAACTCGGGCGCGCTCGACACGTCGAAGCCGGCGAGCCGGTCAACAAGTCGAGCGCCGCCCGAGAGCATCTTGCGGGCCGAAGTCCACGACAGGTCCTTGGGCAGGCGGTCGGACGGACTGAGCAGGATGAGCACGCTGGCTGCGACGGGCGTGAGGAGCTGGTGCGGCGGCGAGCCGAGCGCCCCGAGAGCCTCCAGCTCGCGCGCGGAGCAGCGGAAGATGGCGCCGTCCCACTCGACCGCGAGCAGCTCCGCCACGTTCGACAGCAACGGCTCCGGGTCCGGCAGGTGGTGCACCGAGTCCACGAGCTCCGTGAGCGTCTTGGGCGGCGACAGCGGCAGCGACGGGAGCACGCCCTTGCGCTTCATCATCGGCGACGAGTCCATCACGTACGCGCAGCCGGAGGACGACTCGAGCGGCCGAGATAGCAGCTCCAGCTGCTGCTCGGCGCGCGTCTGCCACGACGCGAGCGTCGACGCTAGCGGTGGATGGCGGTCAGGGGAATGACTGGACGTGGGCGGCTCGTCTTGTTCAGGCGGCTGAAGGTTGTAAAGGCACCAGACGAGGTACGTCTCGGCATCGGCGACCCGCTCGGCGACCTGGTTCCCGCGTTCCGAGCGCTCCAGCCGGCCCTTAATGCGAGGCTGCGGCTGCTTGCGCATACACCTGGCGGCGAGAGGCAGGTCGCGCCACGCGAGCGCCTGGACGCTCGAGAACTCTCGCTGCGGGATGGGCTCGGGCATCATGAAGGGGTTCTGCCGCATCCTGGCCGGGTCCACGCCCAGCACGCCCCCGAGCGCGCTCACGGACCCCAAGAAATTGAGGTCCGCCACCATCTTGACGCAGTAGTTGGCATTGTCGAACACGAACGCGGGCAGCTGCGGCCGCGCCACGGCTCCGGGCCGCGTGGGCGACGACGCCTGCTCAATACGGCGGCAGTGCCACTCAGCGAGCTGCTGCATCACCTCGACGCTCGCGCTGCGCAATTCCAGCAGCAGATGGAGCAGCTCGTCGCCCTTGGACACGTCAAACTCCCGCTGCTGCGTCGCCGCCGCGACCACGCTCTGCAGCTTGGCGAGCAGCCCTTCGCGGATCAGCGCCTGCTTGTGCAGCCGAAGCAGCGTCTCGTCGACGTGACTAGCGCGAAGCTCCTGGTCGCGCACGAGGCGTGGGCGCTGCTCTAGTTGCTGCTCCAGTTGCTGCTGCCGCTGCCGCTGGAGCTGCTGCTCGTGGTACGCAAGCGTTAGCTTGGTCGCGTCGCGCTGCGTGCCCGTCGGGTGAAGGTACTCAGCGGGGAAGGACGTCCGCCAGCACATTTCTCGGCGCTTCTTGTCGTGCTGCTCGTGCGCTTGGCCGGCCTTGTTCAAGGCGTCTTCGCTGCCAACCGACCGCCGACTGCCGCCCTGGGCGCCTCGCAAAGGCGAGTTTTCGGCTGGATACGACCCCGGGCCGCTAGGGAACAGCGCCTGGCGCACGGTCGTCGCTGTCGCATGGTGCAAGCGCACGGGGATTTTCTTTCGCCGACTGGAAGTCGCTAGAGTAACCGCCGAAGACGTCGAGCGCTGCTTTGCGTGTTGCGTTGGCGACGCGACCAAGCCAGCGCTCGTCCTGGGGGAGGACAGCAGCAGATCCTCAAGGAAGGTCAAGTCCGACGTCGTGCAGAGGCGCTGAGACGGCGAATGGCTGCGTTGGGGTGACGTCATGGCACCCTGGGGCGGCAGCAGAGTATTAGACTCCGTGTACACGACCACCCATTCAACCACCGATAGCGTGGGTTCAACGCGTGCTATGAGCACGCAGGGCGCTCTTGGCCCCCAGTCGAGTAGGCGCTTGCGGCTTCTGTCGGCACCTTGACTCGTATTTATAGCCGTGGTCTCACTGCAGTCTCGCAGTCTCGCAGTCTCCAGCGCACACCCGCGCTCTGCTATCTTTAAGCGCCGACGCTCTCAAGAATACCGCCCAATGGAGAAGGATGGCGTCGGATCTCACTCGAAGGTCGACTTGATCATGGCCATGGCGCTCTTCTGCGCCTTCTTCATGCGCCCATACAGCGAGTTGTTGCCCTTCTTCGCGTGCACACCAAGCGGCTCCGCGTTGCTCAGGCTTCGTCTTGGGGGACCGTCGTGAGTCGCCCCACGTCCGATCGAACCAGCGCCGGTGGACGCCATGCTGCCGGTTGCGACCGAGCTCGCCGACGGCCTCCCGCCGTCGCTGTTCTTGCTGAAGACGCTCTTCACCGAGCGCATGCGCACCATGGCCGACTGCGGGGAGTTCATGCCCTTGCACCACTTGCGCACGATCTGGGCGCGGATGCACGAGTGCTCCTTCTCGTCGATCTTGCCGCGCAGATAGAGGTCCGCCAGGTCGTCCAGCTGGTCCTCCATCTTCAGCAGCTCCTCCGAGAAACTTCGGTTCACTTCGAGCACGTCAATGCGCTGGTAGAACTTGCTCGCGCTCCTCGATTCTTTGTCTTCGCTGGCTCCCGTGCTATTGGCTGTGAAGGCAGCAGCCGCCTTCGGGGCGCCACGCAGTTGGTTCCCGATGTAGGACGAGAGCACGGAGCGCCGCTGGCCCGCCTTGCCACTGCCGCTCGCATGGGACGCCACGCTCGAAAAGATGGACGAGCGGCTGCCCGCGTCCGGCTTGGAAGGCGACGATGGCGCACTCACTGACTTGCGCTGCTTGGACTTGGCCTCCTCGAGCTGTTGCCGCATCTCGATCTTCCTGGCCTCGAATGCAGCGAAGCGGTCCATCACTTCGTCCTTGTGCACTTGCCGCAGCTCCTCAACGATCTCCGGCTCGAGTTGCTGGATGATCGCGAGGCAAAAGTCAAGGAACTGGTCCATCTGCGCGTCCGTCTTGGTCATCTCCTCGGCAAAGTACTCGTTGATCGCGAGCAGCACCTCTCCGGCGTCTTTCGCGTCCAGTAGCGTAGCGCGTAGCGTGAAGAAGATGGAGATCCCGACGCCGAGCAGCACGCGCGACGCGCACTGCTTCTCCCCCGTCCGTGCCAGCAGCATGTCGATGACCTTGAGCCCACAAAAAGGCGGCAAGGACGTGAGGAAGCACGTGACGAGCCACTTAGTGCACAGGATCTCCATGTTGAGCCCCACCTCGCTCAGGTGCGCGTGCAGGTCCTTGTCGTTCTGCTGCAGCAGCGTGTTCATCACGGCGCAGTCAGTGTGCAGCCCAATCATCGAGTCGACGTGGTACGCTGGCAGTAGCGTCTCGATCAACAGCACGAGCGCCACCAGGGCTTGGTCTTCCTTCAGGTACTGGAGCAGCACGGACAGGATCTCGTTCATGCCTTGGCAGTACCCAACGCGTCGATTGCGCAACGCAAACGCCGTCAGTACTCGCCGCATTTGCTCGGCTTGGTCCCCACAGAGGTTCCGCGTCCGGGAAATGTCGTTGTCTATCGATTTGGCAATCTCTCGGTCCAGCAGCATGCCCGAGTCGTCGTTCTCTCGTGCGCTTGTTGTCGGTAACCACGGCAAGTTGGCGGGTCGCGGAAGCTGGCTAATGAGAATGGGCCAAGCCCACCCCCGGTGCTCGTCTGGAATGCCGCTCATGCTGTGCCGCACCACCGCGTCCACTGCCTTCGCGGCTTGTAGTCGCCTCCACACATCGTGCACGTCTACTTCGCCAGTGGCCTGGGTACCCATTCTTGGTCTCGATTCGAGCGCGTTGTCTTCATGAAGTCCTCGAGGCGTCGACTGCAGTAGAGAGCTCGTCAGTGACAACGTTCGCGTGAGCGAGCGATCGTTCCCTCGAAACGACGCGCTGCTCCGCGAACGCCGGCGGTTGATCTTGCTGATGCCCTGGTACACTCTCGCCATCATCTCCTTCTCCGAGGGCGTTTTCACCATGGCGACGTCCTCTTGCGAGTCGAAGTCCTCGTCTTCTTCGCCTTCTTCGGTATCATAGTCCTTGCCCTCGCCGCCGCCGTATCCGTCTGGCCCGTCGATTTTTTTGCCTGCACTCGAGTCGAGCGGCGCCTTCAGTTCGGAGCAACCGTCGTCTCGATTGTCGTCCACTTGTGATAACGTCAATGCATCTCGTGTCTCGAATGATCCGTCGGCGTCTTGTCTCCTGCTAGCGCCGGACTCCCGGGTGTCGTCACCATCGCCCCCCACGTGTTTCCGCCACTGGATGAGGAGCTTGATGCTCTGCATGCGGTTCTTGCGATGCTCTAGCTGCTGCTTACGCGCGGCGCTGGACTTCCTGCGCCGCAGCGGCGCGCCCTTCTGCAGACTCCTCCGCTGCTCGTCCTCGAGCGCCAGCTGCTCGCGGTACTTGCGTCGGAGCGCGGCCAACTGCTCGTCCTCGATGCGCTCGTGGATGAAGAGGATGAGATCGGCGAACGAGTCGGCGATCGAGTAGTCGGCGAGCGTCGTGAGGCAGAACTCGTTGACGATCTCGAGGAGCACGCCCGGGTCGTGGATCTCCACGAGCGTCGAGCTCAGGTAGAGCAGCACGGCCATGGACGCCGACAGGATGACCTTGGCGTTGAGCCGCCGGCAGCAGACGTCGACGAGCAGGACGTCAAAGAGGCGGCAGACGAGCTCGAAGGGCATCGCCTCGGCGAAGAGCGAGTAGAACCACTTGGTGCCCAGCAGTTGCACCGACACGCCCATGACGGCCAGGTGGTCCTGCAGCGCCGGGTCGACGGTCTGCAGCAGCTCCTGCAGCACGAGGCAGTCCGTGTGGAAGTCGGCGGCCGACTCGTCGTAGTACTTGGGCAGCAGTGCGTCCAGCAGCAGCCGGAAGCTCCAGAACGCGTCCTCCTCGTCCATGAAGGTCGACAGCACGACGCAAACCTCGACCATGCCGTGGCTGTAGCAGAAGGCGTTCTTGGACTTGGCGTACGCCACCAAGATGCGATTGATCTTGCGCTCCTGGAACGGGTTCATGTGGTCGAAGCGCTCCATCGCCATCTCCTGCGCCTGCTCCAACGACTCGGCCGCGGCCGAGCTCTCTTTCAGCTCGTCGTCCAGCCCCGCTAGCAGCTGCTGGTAGCTCGCACCCGCCGCTCGCCGCCGTAGCTTCTGCGTCTGTGAAACACACACACACACAAGCACACATGAGTGTCAGTCTATACAGCCTACGTGCGTATATATATACATATATATGCGCGCACACACACACACACACACACACACACGTAGCTGGCGCCAACTCGTAATACCTGCTCGTGCAGCAGTAGGGGCCAAGCCCAGTCGCGGTGCTCGGGTGGTATGCCGCGCGCGCGCACAGCGGCCAGTACAGTGTCATCCTTGAGCATCGAGTGGTGCTCGCGGCCCGAGCGCCCAATCTCCACCGCCAGCGCGCTCGCCTCTTCCCTTAGCTCGCGCCACGACACCTCCATGGCGTCACGTCCTCCGGCGGCCGCTGCAGAGTCGTCACTGCTCGCCCCCGTCGTGGTCGACCGTCTTTTTTCCGATCGGAGGACCAACACTCTCGAATGAATTCCCCCTTTTTGTGACGGACTTTTAAAATCTATCAATTACTGCGGTACCGTACCATTCATTAGTCAGTACCGTGAAAAGTACGGTACTCCAAAGGTAACGGGGTTACACGGGGTACAAGGGGTACCCTACAGTGCTGCGCACTTAGTCTCGTGCGGACTTAAGGACAGCCGCACTCCAGCTAGGTACGCTGTGAGGTTGAGTGGCTCACACGAGCTGTGACAAGTACCGTGAGGTACTGTCACTTTTTAACACGTTCGTGAACGAGGTCACTAAGTATATTAATAGCATACATTTTTAAGAAGTAGTGATTTAAAATGGTCCAAAAACGACCGTACGAGAAATTACGGTACTACTGTAGAGGGTGCAACAGTAAGGGGCGTTCTTACCGACAGGTTGCGTGGTTGCGTGGTAGCACGGGCTCCACTCATGTGCATGGAAGGTACAATTTGATGGTTGCGTACGCAACCAAATTCCGCGCGCGACCGTTGCGCGGTAGCTTGATATTCACACGATGTGATTGGTTGATACAGCGCACATTCAAGTGAAAAGGACATCGGAATGAAGGGATGCGTTGAAGGCACGAGGTTTTGGAGAGCGCGCGAATGCGTCCCGAGATGCAGCAACCATGTTCATTTCACTCGTGGGGACCTCTTGAGCATTTTCCTGCGTTTGCCAACAGCGGAGCTTAATGCAATAATAGTAACAGGGAGACAAGACGAGTTTGGTCGTTCATTCTTGTGTAACAGCGCGACAGCCAATCACGTTGAGATCTGAACAGATTTTATCCAATCCAGTTATCGCATTCAGTATATTCTACCAATCAGCATTCAATGTATATTTGGACTGCTGCCAGGGCCATTTCAAAATACGATTGCTTCGAGGAGCTTGTTGGGGCGTTCATGCACACTCATGGGGCGATTTGGAGACTTTCAACACCGTCTAGATGAGCGATACCGAGTCTAGCCAAGTGCATGCAAGTCCTGCCTCGCCCTCTCAGCGGAGCCTAGTGGTGCGGTGCGATTCGAGAGCGTGCTGTTCACAGATTTCGAGATTGTGCTGCGCACTGTTGTTGTCCATGGTCGCGAGGTTCAGCGCGCGTTCGCGGCATCCATCATGGGCGACCCAGTATCGGCCATCCGACATCCCGAGCTACGTGTGACTTGCGCCAAGCTCGGCATCTCTGGGTATAAGAACAAGCGAAAGGACGAGATGGCTCAACTCATAGCAGCGAAGAAGCTGAACGAGGTGGTATACGGCATTGCGCTGCCAGAACCCAGCCATTACACGGCCACCTTTACTGCAGTTCACCGCCGTTTCTGCTTGATCAATGTGCTCTTATCTGACGAGTTTGCGGAGGCGTTTGGCTCCTTGGGAGACACCCTCACCCGCCAAGATCTTGATGCCGCCGTAAGGCGAAACGATTGGTTCTGGAAATCGATGCACATTCGCTTCCTCGACTCCACGGCGATCGACATTGTGAAGTTGCAGTTCTCACACATGGCATTTGACACTCAGGACATTGATTCGACTTGCGTTGTTGAGCACTCTGGGACCAAGTTACGGAGCATTTACCAAGAAACCCGAGCAAACTACAAAACTGCCCACGACCGTTCTACCTCCACTGGCGCGCACAGCTGCGAGTTCTTTGAGTACTGTGACGGACGCATCGACATGCTGTACTTGCACCTGCACATCCAAGCACGACCTCATCTCAGCGATACTGTCGATGCTGCACTGCCGTTGGTGAATTTTGCTTATAGTGCGGCGGGTATGTTTGACAGCGACGGCGCGAGCTCGTCGGGAACGCCAGCCAAGCGGCGCCGCACCGGCGGAACCATGATGGCTGATGCACTGATGAATTATGTCAACCATAACGTCAAGACTGACACGTCACAGCTCAGGGTGGCGCTTTATGAGGCGCGTGATGCTCGGGAAAAGGCATGAGAACAGCGAGAGCAGCAGCAATATGAGCAGCAGTCGTCCCTCTTGCACCTTTAAGAGTGGGGACGACTGTCAGACCGCATCCGAGCAATGCAGCGTGAGCTCAAACACGAGGACGATCCCGACATTAGAGCCGACATCTCGAACGACATCGTCGTTTTGCGAGCGAGGAATGACAAATTGACAATTTGATCACAGCTAGGCGAGGGAAATACATAATTTCATGGCTATCGATTGCGGTTGAGATTGTACTAAGCCGTGCCAGCACGGGGAAGCTCTGGATTCTGGTGGGCGTTGCAATATTGCCAGCCAATGACACAGCCGCCACTTTCGTTGCAGAACTGCAGGCCTACGGCAAGCCTCGCCACTACTGTCAGACTGATGCATTCTATTGTTGTTCGCGGGCAGCATGAATAGACTGCTACTCTTACTGTCAAACTCACTGGCCGCCGACCCCATGACTTGCTGGTCGACACACATCGACTGGATCACTACATCGCGAGCACATCAGTCCGAGACTTTCCACGAAGGACTCGCAGTCCAGGATCGACCGGTCTTCGAATGCAATTCACAATACTATACCACATGAGAAGTAATTTATAAATTCATAGAAACGTGTTGCATGAATGTAGCGTAAAAGCGTAACCGAGAGAAGACATTCGTGCAACATGCATAAACGGATTTTTATTATTGATTTGTACAGGTCAATGGATCTTGAGTGGTTTACGCATCGAAGCGAAAACTACAATGTATTAAGTTAAACGATACTTACACAATGTTGGTACCTCCAGCGGCTCGTATTCTTCTAATTACTCTGGATAGAATCCAGAGAACTGAGGGCGGACGAGTACATTGGAGCGAATGTGTCGAACGATGCGGTCACGGAGGATCGACGTCCCCGTTATGTTCAGTAGAAATGTCACTAGGGATGAACCCGAGCTCATTGCCGTCCCTTACCTCAGCACCATCAACATTTTCCGAAAGCAGGCTTGGCCTCTGCTCGATCGTAAAGTTGTGCAGGCGTCCGATTGCCATAATGATATTCCCGACGTTGGACAAATTGGCTTGCAGGGGCGACGCAGGACGCGCCATTTGTTTGTGGCTAAACCAAAAGCCTGTTCAATCTTGATCCGAAGCTGGCTGAGATAGAAGTTGTAGGCGTCGCGTCCTGGTGCGGCTTTGTGTGATCCGTAAAACGGAGCAAGAAGGTGCTCGGTCGGTACGTATGCATTGTCAGCGAGAATGTACTTGCCGACAGGAAGGTCGTCGACCATTTGCTTCACCTTGGTTCTTGTGTACGCATGCAAGTCATTTGTTCCGCCTGGTGCGGCGACGCACAGGTAGGTAAATCGGCACATCTCGTCACAGACAGCCTGAACGTTGACCCCATTTGCTTGGTAATGACCGGAAAAGTAGGCGCGTGAATTGCGCGCTTCCGAGCGAGAGGGAGTTTTGATGCGAACCAACATGCCGTCAAGGCACTCGACACACCCGTTCATGACTTTAAAGGAACTGCACGCTGCAAACTGAGATGACGCCGCCTCAATTTCGCTCGCTGTTGTGGGAAATGTAAACTGCAGAGCTCTGCAATTCAGCACAGCGCGCAGACCAACATGGAGAACTCGATAAAAGGATGGCACACTGATCTCTGCTGTGTCTCGGATGTCGAGATAGGATCCGCCGGCCAACCAGCGAATAAGACAATGCAGCACAATTTCCGGCTCAATCGGACCAACATGTGTGCTGATAGTGGAGTGTCCGTAGTCGACAGTAAGATCTGGCCGCAGGTGTGCTAGCAGGATGATGAACGATTCTAACGAGATGCGGTAAGTGCGGTCGAATGAGCTTTCCCTTCGCAATTGCTGTACGCGCCGCGACCAATTCAACCGCTTTCGATGCGTCGCCGACGCACGCGAGCTCATCGCCGCCTGATATGTGAGAGCAAATAGAATGACAGTGCTCATTGACCTCTCGCGCACAACGTCGTCTTCATATTCTTCGTCGGAGCTGATGCTCTCCTCCATCTTGTTGGGCAGGCTGTTAAATGAAGCGACTCACTGTTACGCTGCGCGACCCGTCAGCGCGCAACCTCTGTTTGATAAGAATGACGGTTGCGTGCAACCGGTACTTTTAATGGAGTCGGTTGCGCACGCAACCACGCAACCTGTCGGTAAGAACGCCCCTAAGCAAAATATGGGATATTGAACTTGAATCATTCCAAATTGGTAAAAAAATACCATATCGCAGCACAAGGTACTATCACTCTGCCACGCGTTCATTGGCTGCCCAAAAATAAAGTAAAAAATTCGCAACGATGATTGGAGAAAATTTGCTTTATTGTTGTCAAAGATGTGGTCCACAAGCACGAAATTTTTGGTTATAAACGGATTTATTTCAGCGAAATATTCTTTTCTTATCTCCTGCCAACTCGCGCCAAAGGGCGCAAGCGATTTCGCGCCATGATAATTATTCCTTCGGTCATATCTAGTTGCACACGATTAGCTTGTTTAATGAACGACTTTTACTCAATACAGAATGAGAATTAGTGTCAATTGTTGAGTTGCACACAATAATCTTGATTTATATGTGATTATTGCAGCAAAAAAATTGGCAGATCAATTCATATTTCCTGTCGGCGCGAAAGCCGCAGATCGGGTTGCTAGGCTCATTATCGATTTATCCGGCAGGATGCCAGGATGGAAGCGCAGGCGGCTGGATCTGGATGAAGCAGCTGCAGGCGTTGGTGAACGGTTGCTGGCGCTCAACCAGGATGCTGATGCAGTGGCGGTGCGCCATAACAATTTCGTCTATTTCCTGTTTTTACGAAGCCTCGAATCGGCCCCATTTGCAGCAGGACTGCTCGGGAGTCGCCGCTGCTGTCGGATTCTCCAGCGCCACCATCCAAGCGCCGCTGGCTCCAGAAGCAAGCGCTGCGATAGCGAGTGTGGATCGACACGGTGGTGGGGGATCAAATAGCCGGGCATCCAGCGGACCAACGGTGCGTCATTCTGATACCATCTTTTGTCCGTCTTTCAAGGTTCCGATCTCTCTCATGTGCACTCTGTTAGCGGGGTGAAAGCGTCGGTTATAGGCGACTAAGGCGGCCAGATTCCAACTCCAACGCACAGCCTACTTGTGCACTCGGTGGCTCGATCGGTCTGGTGCCTGCTGCCGACAATAGCGTCACGCCATCTTCGATGCCGGAGCTCTACGTCGACCGCCTCGCATCATTCTCGTCAACTAAGGAGACCTGGCTCTCGCACAAGATCTAACGTTGCGTCGGGACGACCTGCATCACCGACCGAATTCGTCGAGTGCTCAAGAAGTATAAGAAAACGAAGCCCTGTTTGAGCTGGTGTGGCTGGATTCACAGTTCCAGAGAAAGGTGGAGAGCATCAGCCTGGCCATCGTGCAGCGCGACGTGTGGAACTACTCGCTCGTGTCTCCAGCGAGCGGGCAGCACAGCTGGCAGTCGCTGTGCGACACTGTCGATGACACTATCGGCAATCCTTGCGACTTTTTCGACAACATCAAGGAGCGTTTCTCCGCATTCGAGCCAAGAGCTGACGTGCCGACAGACCTCGCCAAGGTTGAAGCGATCAAGAGTATGACGTTCGAGCCCGTGGCCAGCATAGACGAGCCGGACGAACTTTTTCAGCACAGCGACGGCACTACGGCGCCGCGCACTAGGCCCAAGCACCGGCACCTGTTCGAATAATCGGCGTCGTTCAGCTTCCTGGCATACTTGCCGATGTTATTCTGGAGGCAGGTGCTCTTTGAGACCAACCAGTACGCTATAAAGCACCGCATGGCGCTCGGACAAGACTTCAGCATGGACGAGATTATGATGTTTTTGGGCATCCTCTTCTACATGGCCATCGCGGACAAGGGCGAGTACGCCAACTACTGGGGCGAGCAAGTTGACAACCAGATATTGGCGCTGGGCGCAGTACTGGGCTGGACCAAGTGATGACGCTGTGGCGATTCAAGCTGCTAAGACAGGCGTTTTGCTTCAGGAGTGACGTGACCCGCGAGAGACTCGAACGCAAATTCGCTTCACGCATCAGAAGCGTGCTCAACGTGCTCAAGACGACGTGCAGCAAGTTCGTGGAGTTCGGTCGCGACATCGCGATAGACGAAGCAAGTGTTGCGTGTAGGTCGAAGTACGGGCGCAAGCTGATCGTGTATTACCCGAAGAAGCCAAGATGGAAATACCAAAATACAACTTCAAGTTGTACATGGCGTGCTGCGCCTCGACTGGCTCGTGCTCAATTACTGGCTTCATGGGCACAGCAGCTTCGCCGATCGCCATAGTGGTGTCATGTCGGGCGAGATAGCGGACTCACTGGCCAAGGAGATCGTGAATGTGTCCACGATTCGGCAGCATGTCATCGAGGTGATCCGCCCATTCTTCTCCAAGAAGCGCATTGTGAACACGGACAACTACTATACGTCCGTTCAGTTACTCGAGGCTCTCCGCGTCAAAGGGTTGTATGGCCGTGGCACGGTCCGCAGCAACAGCATGCACTTCCTTCGCCACCTCTTGCTCGACAAGGACACCAGCGTCAGGAATTACACTAGGCAGGGCGTGTCGACGCAGCACCGCATTGCCGCGGCGTCGTGGTTGCGACGAATCGATCGTTACGATCGTCTCCAGCGCGGACCCGTCGACGATGGCCACGGTCACGAAGTTGGTTGGTGCGGAGGACCGTGAGTACGTCTGCTCGACCAGCGTCAAGAGGTACAACGCCAACATGCGAGGTGTCGATCGACACGACCAGCTACGTGTCCGCTTTTCCGTGGCTGACGATCACTCGTTCAAAACGAGGCACATCAAGCTCAGACTAGCGATTATCGACATCGCCCGCTGCAATGCCTATGTCTCCAGGAAGATGGTGCTCGGCGACCGTGCCGCCGCTGACCGCGACCCTCACCGCACCTTCATGTCCAAGCTGGTGTCCGAGTTGTTGTCCGGGAAGTGGGCAGAGACGCCTGGGGACGCGAGAGTCGCGTACGGTCAGATCACCGCCACGTCCAGCCGAGTCGACACCGTCTCCATCGGACGACCATCCCATGGGAGTGGCGTGCAAGACCGTGCTGTCGAAGCAGCTGTTCCCCGGGAACAACAAGAAGGGACGATGGTGCGTGGTGTGCCGATGGGAGGACCCATGCCCCACGGTAGTCACTGACTACTGTGGTGTAGCGGGGCCACAATTTTCAGGCGCCCGCTCACGCACGAGAAGGCCCTTGGCTCAGTCGGCAGTGCCGGTTGAGACGCAGGTGATGGCGTGGAGGGTGGTCGTGGCGCGGATGGACCCTCGCCCACGACCTCGTAGAAAA
>JAADXZ010000036.1:0-68699 GCA_023338055.1 Phytopythium mirpurense
GCCAGTAGAGGAAGTGGCTGCCACGTCGGCGCCGATGGTGGACGCTGAAGCTGCGGCGGTGGTGGAAGGCGTGTTGGTGGCGGTCGTCGCGGCCTCCGAGGCGCCAGAAGCAGCAGCATCGGCAGCAGCAACAACGGAAATGGTGGCGGTCGCGACCATGTCGGAGCCTGTCGAAGCGGCCATGTCGGAGCCTGTCGAAGCGGCCGTGCCGGAGCCTGTCGAAACGCCGACAATCGAGGACGATGTGTCGAGAGCGGTGGATGGGATGGTCACTGCTGTTGTCGATTTGCATGGGATTGCCTCACCGTGGGATAGCTTGAACGTTGACGCGGCTGCAACCTGTGAAGTCGATGCATCTGAAGAGTACGATGCGTCGGACGAGATGTCGATTCCTTCGTCGGTATTTGCGACATCGTTGGTGTCCAACATGAGCGCTTTCCGTCTTCAGATGGTGTCGGACCCAGGTCTGAGCATTGACGAGGTCTACGTCGATGGCTTTATCAGCGAGTGCACCGGCGACCTCGAAGACCTCGACGACGCGCTCTCCGAAGTGTTCGACGAGCTCCACGGTTCAACCCAATCGCCCAGCTCGAGTCCGAAGAACTCCTCGCCGCGTTCGTCTCGATGGTAGCGAAGCAAGACGCCCTCGAAGGCGCAGACCTAAAAGGTAGATAGATGTCCAGACGTGTATATATATGATGCGAGTCTCCATCCTCTGCACACGAAGAAGAGCATTATCAATCATCCTTACAGCGATTGAGTGCGCCCTGTTGAAGACCGTCAGCAGCGAATAGCACACGCCGAGATGTGCCACCACGGCACTGACAGGAGTCGCGGGTCGTCGACGCGCCAGAGCTCCGGGAACTCGCTCTCGATCTCCTTGCCCGCGACCTCACTGCTGTCTTTGAGTCGCCAGACCAGCACGCGGTGGTTCCACAGGTGATGCGTGCTCCGAAGTGGCGCCAGGAGCGTGATGACTTCCCAGTCTGCGAACTGGATCAGGAACTTGGTGCCGTACACGACGTAGCCCAGGCGCAGGAGCTGGTACCCATTCAGGAACACTACCTGTCCGCGCTCGCCCGACTTGGCCCCGTGTATGTTGCTTATCGTTGATCCTCGCCTTCCGGTCGCACCGAGCGGCAGAACTGCGTTTGAAAGCATCCTGATCCGCAGCCCAGAGCCTTCTAGCACGTAGTCATGTGCGCTTGTTAGCCCTCCGACGTGGTGAGCGCGAAGTGAGAGGGCCTTCTCGACGCCGTGCAAGCTGTTGGCGTGATCGCGTAGGATCGGCAGGGGCCGAGCCAGCAAGAGCATGAGCAAGCTAGCGCCGAGGATGGCTAGCTTGGTGTAAAACAACTCGCGGATGTTGCCGTTGATGCGCAGCGCCAGGTCGGACGAGAAGTAGTCGGTCAGCGTGATGAAATACACTTCGTCGTTCGAGACGACGGTCGCAACGCGGCCATCGACGCCTTTAAGCCAACCCGAGATGGACAGTGAGAATCGGAAGTAGTGCAGCAGACAGAGTGCAATGATGCTTGGAGCAAAGAGCACGTCGCTCATCCGTCGGCGCAGCAGCATGGCCAGCGTGTTGAGCACGCTGTAGTAGACGAGCATGATCTCGACGATGCTCGGGTAGATGGCAAACCACGACTCGGACAGCGCGACTTGCTGTCCTTCATAGTGGCATCCGACCGTCCAGAACGCGTTCAGCGACGCCTTGAGCCGCGGAAGCACCGCGATCGGCAGCCAATTGAAGCTTGGGGACCTCGCAATGCACCCGATGCCGCCGCTGTGCCACTCACTCATACGCAAGTAGACTCCTCGGTGGAGAGCCAGCATGGAGAACATCCATCGCGCGAGAAGAATACCGACCGACGCGTTCGAGAGCAGCGTCTCCCAGTCATACACGCAGCGCACAGTGCGGGTCAGTATGGCCTGGTAGATGAAGACGCCGAACTGCGTGCCGTTGGCAGCGAAGACCGAGTTGATGTTGAAGTTGTTGTCTGTCGTGAACGCCTTGGGGCCCCAACGAGACGAGATGGAGGAGGTCAAGCGGCAGTCGTCCGTGCGGAAACAGTCAAACTCCTCTCCTGTGCGCATGTCCAACTGCCGGTGCATCATGTGGAAGCGAGGGTCGTCCCACGAGCTCACCACGTCCGAGTACCAGCGCGATCCGGTCGGGTCCTCGTACCAGCCATTACGCCACTCGCCTTGAGTGCCCAAGTTGAGCCAGTCGACGGTTCGCTCCTGCCGGATCGACTGGTTGACGCCGCGGAATCTCGCCAAGGGCAGCTGCGCGCTCATGTAGGCTTCGTCCAAGCGGAAGACGCACGCGTCGCCGTCCCAAGTTGGGATGGCATGGCGCCCAAGGGGAGCGTTGTCCCAGAAGGGCATGATGAGGATCGGCAGCGAGTTGGGGATCTCGTACATGTCGTCGCTATTGGTGCCCGCCACGATCCGCAGGACGTCTCGGGTGAGGCTCGCATACCCAAGGGCCGAGCACGCGTCCAGGATGCGGTCCAAGGTCTCGGCAATAAGCGAGCATGACTGGGCGTATGTCTGGTACGCGAGCGTATCGAGCACGAGGGGCTTGGCAGTGCCGCGGCGGATGATGCGATAGCCCGTCTTGCTTGCGCCTGTAGAGTCGACCAGCTTCATCTCGGCGCTCGACATGATCGCGCTGATCTGTTTCGGCGCGTAGACTCCGGTGTTGTCAGGCGAGACGCAGGCGATGACCCGGTCGTCGTACGGCACGTCGTTGTGCCCGACGATCTGCATCGGCCCGTCGAGAGGGTTGCGGCCAAAGTCGAGCGGGTACGAGGCGGTGGTCGAGTCTCACGCGACGCTGAGGAACTGCGAGAAGACCATGACGCCGATGAAGCCCCACGTCCCCCAGTGGTAGGCTGCACGCAGCAGCTGAAGCCAGGACGCGCGGAACCGCTCACGGCCCGTGGGGTGGTCCCCACTATCCGCTTTGCCAGCGAAGGGATCGCTGGGGCCGATGCTGTTCGCCTGAGAGGTCGAGCGCTCGCGCGAGGACGCGTCCGACACCTTCATCGCTGGATCTCCTTCGTCTTTGTCGCGCTTTCGAGTGTTTGCCGCGTGCAGTTTATATATAGACGGATTGTACGGAAATGGCGCGGCTGGCAGGTTGGTTCTCTATGGTAAACGACGGTATCGTGCGACCAAACGGATCCGACACACCTCTATTATAAATCAACTCCTCGACTCCTCCTCCTCTCATGTCCATGCTCTGCCGCTCGGTCACTCAACCGCCGGAGTATCGCGGCGACGGCGGCTGCTTCATTCACACACACACAGACACGGAGAGCGACCAACGCAATCACAGTCGCGTCAGTTGCAATCACCCACCCAGACCAAACCCAATCCAGTCACACCCAGCCATTACCTTGCGGTGGGCGGTCGTTTGCTGGACGAAGCCGAGGACGAGGACGAGGACGAGGACGAGGACGAGGACGAGGACGACGCGGTCGACACTGTCGAAGCGGTGGAGCTCGACAAGGACGTCGCCGCCGCCGCGGAGCTCCGCTTGCTGCTCCGCTCGCGAGAGGACGCCGCACGCTCTGCGTCCCTCGTCTCCGAGTGTCCTCCACTTCCCGCAGTCGCCTCCTTCTTCCTGCTCGAGGTCGACGTCGCGCCTGAAGTCGCTCCGTCGGCTGTCGGTCCACTGGCGAGCGCCGCGGCCTTGTCCGGCTCGTTCTCGAACACGAGCTCGCAGGTCTCGTCCGTGATGCCGACACGGTCGAGCCAGAAGTTCATGGCCATGGGCACGCCGTTGGCGCTGGCGTTCGCGTAGCCACCGCCGCCGTAGCCGCTCCCGCTCGGCTCAAAGTCCTTGGTGCGGCGCTCGGGCATCTCCATGTCGAGCTGCACGACGTTGTCTCGGCGCCAGCGCGGGTTGCCCGGGTCCACGAGTCGACTGCGCCGCGCGAACTCGCTCTCGATCCGCCGCGCGCCTCGCCTCGAGACCGGTCGCTTGGGCCGGAGCAGCGCCGTCAGGCTCGAGCCACTGGCGGTCGCGCTGGGCGCTACGCGCCACTCGTCCGCGTCCGCGTCGAACGTGGCGCGCTTCTCGAGTGCCGAGACCTCCTCGGGCGGCACAAAGTGGCGCAGCAGCGCGTGCTTGAGCTTGAG
The DNA here is from genome assembly GCA_023338055.1 of Phytopythium mirpurense. NCBI lineage: Eukaryota > Oomycota > Peronosporomycetes > Pythiales > Pythiaceae > Phytopythium > Phytopythium mirpurense. The sequence goes on from JAADXZ010000036.1 coordinate 4,156, forward strand.
CTGCCTCGTGAGCGCGCGCAGCGTGTCAAGCACGTCCTCCTTCTCGGCCTGGAACTCGGCCGTGAGGTCCTCGATCTCGGTCACGGCGGCCGCGTGCTTGGCCCAGAGCTTCTTGAGCTTGCGCGTCTTGTCGTCCACCTCCTCCTGCAGCGTCGCGTGCTGCTCCTCGAGCAGCACGTTCGAGTCCTCCTTCTCGGCCAGCTCCCTCGCCAGCAGCATCTCCTGCCGCTTCTGCGCCTCGATCTTGCGCTGCGCCTCGCGCAGCTCGTGCTCCTGCTGTGCCGCCTGGTCGATCGCGCCCTGGCCACCGATGATGAGCTGCTTCTCGAGCTCGGCCAGGTGCGCCACCATGTCGCGCTTCTGCTTGGCGAGCTGCGCCTTCTGCTTGGCGCGCGCCGCGAGCTCCTTCTCGAGCGCCAGCCGCTCCTCCTCGGTGCGCGACTGCTCGGCCAGCAGCGCCTTCATCTCGGCCTGCGCGCGCTGCTTGAGCTCCTGCTTCTCCTTGCGCGCCTCCTCCTCGAGCGCGCGCAGCACCTCCTCGCTCACGCCCTCGCGCTTCACGACCGTCTTCTCCACGATGCGCTCCACGATCTTAGGCTCTGCTGGCACCATGGATGCTCCTCCGTTCGCTCCGATAGAGCCAGGGGCGCCGCCAGCCATCCCTCCAGCGCCCTGCAGCTGCTGCTGCTGCAGCTGGCGCTCCTCTTGCGCCGCCAGCGCCTCGCGCAGCTCTCGGATCTTGTCCTGGTACTCGCGTATCTTGGCGTCCTTGGGGTCCTCGTTGATCTTTGGCTTGTTCTTGATGTTCTTGGCGCGGTTGGCGTACCGCAGCGTCGACAGCGTCTCGTTGTAGTTGTAGTCGGCCGGCCCGCAGTTGGCGATCATGACCGTCTTGGCGTTGCCGCCCAGCGAGTCCTGCAGCAGCCGCGTGAGCTTCGAGTCGCGGTACGGGATGTGCTGCGACTTGCCGTCCACGAGCGCCGAGATGACGTTGCCGAGCGCCGAGAGCGACAGGTTGATCTTGGTCGCCTCCTTCATGCGGTCGCCCGTGGCGCCCGTCTTGGCCTGCCGCTCGCTGCCCGCCAGGTCCACGAGGTTGAGCTTGCCCACGCTGATACGCGCCTTGTCCCCAGCCGACGCGCCGGCGCTCGCGCTCGCGGCCTCGACCGTGATGGCGAACATGGAGTGCGAGCGCGAGGACGTCTGGTTCATGAGCGTGGCGCCCACGGAGCGGTTCTTCTTGCCCTGCTGCAGCACGGCGTCCATCTCGGCCTCGTTGGCCACCTGCCGCGCCGTCAGGTCCTTGACGAACACGCCCTGGTCCGCCGTCTCCTTGAGCTCGAGCCGGTTCTTGGGGTCCGTCGCCAGCAGGTCGCGGATCTCCTCGTTGTAGATCTCGAGGTAGGACGCGAAGACCATGAAGCGCGTGCTCGAGGCGGCCTCGGCGGCCAGCCGCTCGAACAGGTGCCGGAAGGACGTCGGGATGATGCCGCGCTCCTCGGGCACGTCCGCGTACCCCTCCATCGTGTGCGACTTGCCCGCGCCCGTCTGTCCGTAGGCAAAGATGGTGCCGTTGAAGCCCTTGACGACCGACTCGACAATGTCGAACGCCGCGCGAGAGTACACGTCCGCCTGCGCCGCCTCGGGCGGGATGGCCGCGTCGAACGTGAACTTCTTGGGCGGCTCGTGCGCGTCCGCCTCGGGGTTGCAGAGCGAGATCTCGCCCCGCGCCGCGTCCGCGAACACGGCCAGCTGCCGGCCGTCCTGCTGCTCCTTGCTGCTCATTGGGCGGATGCGCACGCACACGCGCACGGCCTCGCCGCCCGCGGGCGCCCGCGAGGAGGAGGTCGACGCCATGGCCGGGAGGAGAAGAGGAGGGGAGGGGGAGGGTACCGTGGAGCGAGCGAGCGCTAATGGCTCCGAGACGCAGCAGCAACGGGTCGTTTCGCCCTTTGGGACGCGTCGCTTGGAGCTGCTTGGAGCGAGCGGTCCACTTCAAGTTCGATGACTGGTACAGTGGGCGGCGAATCTATAGGCACGAGTAATATTTGTGCTGCACGGTACTTAGTGCGACTGAGACTGAAATACGAGTGGTGTCCTCTCGCCCCATTGGATTCTAAATATGTGTTTTTGAAGGTTCTTTTGCCTGCTTTGCACGTTCATTACTACATTTTGCACCATCAACATGAGCAGAATATACAATTTTACAATGGACATATACGTACGCCCAGTAATCGCCGCCTTCGCCATTCTTCTCGCAGTTCCCTGCCCAGATAGTCCCCTCCTTTACCCATTGGAATATGGACCTTGCCCGCATAGCTGCCACGGCGTCGGCTGCCGTTGCGGCTCCACCCTCGGCGGCGGCAACGGCGGCGGCGCGTCCGTCGCGCGGGCAGCCGCAGCGGCTGTACCTGTCCAAGCTGCAGCAGCTGCGCATGTGCGAGCAGCTCGCGCGGGAGCCCATGAAGCGGCACGAGCTGGCGGCGTGGGCGCAGCGCGAGTTCCAGCTGCCCAAGGCGCCGACGCTGCCCACGGTCACGCGCGTGCTGCAGGCGTACGCGGACCTCAAAGCGCTGCCGGCGGCCGAGCTGCTCAAGCCGGCGCCCGCGTGCTCGGGCAAGCGCCGCTACAAACGCCGCGCGCGCGCGCCGACCAAGTACCCGGAGCGCACGCGGCTGACCAAGGCGCAGCAGCTGCAGCTGTGCGAGTACCACGCGGCGCACCCGGAGGTCAAGTACCCGCAGCTGGCGGCCTGGGCGCAGCGCGAGTTCAAGCTGCTCAAGGAGCCCACGCGCTCGACCGTGTCGAGGATGGTGCGCCGCCTCGACGAACTGCGCGAGCTGCCGGCCGCCGACCTGGACCGCCGCTCGGCGCGCGACCGCGGCGTCGCGCAGCTCGAGGAGCACGTGCTGGCCTTCGTGGCGCTGCAGCGCTCGCTCAAGCAGCCGCTCTCGGGCGCCGCCATCTTAGCGGCCGCCGAGCAGTACGCCGACCTGCTCGAGCTGCCCGCCGACAAGCGCCCCGCGCTCTCCAAGTCGTGGCTTTACAAGTTCCAGACGCGCCACGGACTCTCGCTGCGCAACGGCTTCAAGAAGCCCAGCAAGAGGCCGTGACTGTGAGTGGAGGGAGGAGGGAGACGCGAAAGGGGACGCGTGTGTTTGCGTGAGTAAGCGTGAGAGTGAGAAGGCCGTTGTCTATAGCCACCAAGCGACCAGACAGACACGTGGGCTTCATACCAGCTTCCATCGTCAATTATCGACGCGGTGCTTGGTGCATGCATGCAAGGCTTGGAGGATTCAAGACGGGGTGTAACGTGGAACAACGGGAGACGGACGCTATATAATGAATGAGGCAGCACGCAGAGGCTCCCCGTGTGAGCGGCAACGCCAGGCGGCGCCTAGGTCTAGATGAGTCGCGAGAAGTAGGCGTCGGCGCGGAAGCCCTGGAGCAGCTCGCTGGCGCTCAAGCTGGGCTTGACGAGCTGCCGCTTGAGCTCTGCGGGCGCGAGCAGGCTCTCGGCGCTCAAAATGTCGAGCGAGCCGCGGAACTCGCGCTCCGAGAGCGGCGACAGCACGCCCGCGGCGTCGCACACGTCGCGGTAGCTCGCGTACAGCTCGTCCACGCCGACGACGGCGCCGGGCTGCGTGCCCACGAGCCGCGTGGACGCGAACAGGATCATCTGGAGGTTGCGCGGCAGTGACTGCACGATCTGCGCGCTCTTGGACTCGAGGGCGTGCTTGATGAGCCGCAGCATGTCCGTCAGCGCCATGGGCCGGCTGGCAGCGGCCGCCGACGAGCGCGAGCTCTCCGCGTTCTCCTTGTCCTGCGTCTTGTGCTGCAGGATGCGGCGGCACGTGTCGAGCGCGAGGCGGATGTCGCCCGTGGTCGACGCGACCTTGCGCGCGAGGAACGTGATGCCGTGCGCGTTGAGCATCTTGGCCGCCTGCTGCTTGCCGCCCAGGCGGTCCACCAGGATCTGCTCGATCGTCTCGTGCGAGTACGCCTTGAACACGAGCACGCGCGGCCGGCAGTCGGGCAGCCGCGCCTTGAGCAGCGGCAGGTGCCGCTCCGTGAAGTCCACCTGGTTGGCGATGCCCACGAGCACGAACGCGTGCGCCGGTCGGTGCGCGAGCTCGAACAGCCGACTCAGGTCGCTCTCGACGCCGTGGCGGGACAGCAGCGTGTCCATCTCGTCCAGAACGAGCACCCTGCTCGAGAAATCACACCGTCAGAAGGCTGCACATTGACGCCGAGGCAGCCAGCCACACACAAGTCACGCACAGAGTGGTGTGGCGCTTGGACGCCGACGCCGTGCTCGTCGCAGCCTCGATGGCGTCGAACGCCTCCTCGGGGTCGTCGAACGCTCGCTTGGTCGCAGCCTCCGCCAGCTCGCAGAGCAGCGCGCCCGTGTCCTTGACGGCCATCGCGTTCACGTGCAGCCGCACCAGCCGGGCGTTCCCGTGGTGGAAGCACTCCTGTTCAAAGCACCGCACAGTTAACGAATGGTCAGCTACATGATGCCATTCGGACACCACGAGTGGCAGGCGCGCTCACCTTGTGCAGGTCGTCAATGTCGCGCTCGGTCGACTTGAGCAGCGCCGTCTTGCCGCAGCCCGGCGCGCCCAAGATGTAGAGACTAGCGCCGCGACGCTGCATGAAGCACTGGCGGAAGAACCCGCGGATCTCGGCGAACTCGCTCTCCCGGTAGCGGAACCGCCGAGGCGTGTACGACGCCGTCAAGCGCCTGATGGCCGCCGAGACGGGGTCAGTCTCCTGGACGGGCGACGCTGACATCTCCGGGTTCTCCGATACCTTCGGCTTCTTCTGGTAGCTCGGCGACGGGGTGAAGACGTTGGCGAGGCTGCGCGGCAACGTCGAGCTGGGGGCGGTCGCATGCTCCGACTCCTTGAGCCCCGCCGCATCGGGAGAGATGGTGTCGTCATGTGCCGGCGTGTTGACCGTGGCGATCTTGGTCGATGGAGCAAGCGCTTTCTTGGCGGCGATCGGTGTCCGGAACTCGCTGCTGTTGCGCTGCTTCTTGGTGATGCTGTGCATCTCGAAGTTTAAGTCGAACACGTCCTCGGCCTCCTCGCCACTGTTCTTCCTCTTGTGGCCGCGTTGATGGATCTCCTCGTCACCTTCCTGCCCCTGGGCCTTGTCCTCCTCCTTCATGTCTTCTTCCTCTTGTTCGTCCTCCTCCTCCTCTTCCGCAACGCGCATTGCCTCTTCGGCCTTGAGCTCCCTTGCAACTCGCGACCAAATGTCCGTCTTGTCACGAAGGTACTCGGTCAGCTCCTCCTCGCTGTGGAAGAAGTCGACGTTCATCTCGCCGGCTTCGATGCTCTGGCAGGTCGGCTTGAAGAAGTCGTATCCGAAGAATCCGTTCTTCAGGTGCCATCCTTCCTCTTGCAGCTTCTCCCAGATCAGACCGAAGTTGGGTTCCCAGGCGCTCGACGACGCGTTGCGCTGACGCTTGCGGCGCGAGCCGCTCGGCTCCGAGAGGTTGCGCTTGCGCTGGCCATTGGTTTTCCTCTCCGAAGGAAGTGTCTTGCTCCGCGTGTGCGTCGTGGAGCTTGCGTGCCCGGAGCGGGTGGTCGTGTCGTCATTGTCGCTGTAGTCGTCGTCACTCAAGAACTGACGCTTGTGCTCCAGCAGCTGCGCATCATGGATACTGTTGATGAGCCCGGAGCGTTTAAGATAGCCTTCAAGCATCTCCCGTCCGATGAAGTAGTCCACGTCCGCTTGCAGCTTCGAGTCTGCCTTGCCCTTGCAGTGAGGCTGGTAGTAGTGCCAGTCCAACCTGGCTTGCCGCCAGAACCAGCCGCGCGCCCTCAGCTCGTCCTCGATCTTGCCGAACGAGAGCTTGAACGCAGGAATAGTCTTCTTTGGCTTGGCCACGAGCGTCGGCGTCGGCTTTGCCTTGGACGCCATGATAACTGCAGATGGCTGAGAGCTCTGCGACTTGTCCGGCGACAGAGCAATAAACCGCTTCGCTTTCGGGTTGTCGGCCCTGCGGGTCTTGTTGCTGCGGCTGGTGCCTTGTTTCGCCGGCTTGGGGGCCTTCGTCAAATCCACTACGACGCTTTCATCGTTGGCGCTGTCCCCTTCATCCTCCTCCTCGTCTTCCGAGCTTTCGCCCTCGCCCGCGTCGCTGTCCGCAGCAGGATCCTCTTGCGAGCTGTCCTCCTGCGAGATATTGTCCAGCTCGCAGTCCTCTCCCTCCTCGAGCACCTCGGTCCCGTCGTTGCTGACCATGTCGATGTCTTGCGGCTCTCCGCGCTGGCTAGCTGGCAGGCCAGTCGGCACGCCGAGGCCAGAGTCCTCAAGGAACTTGGCGACCGCCTGCTCCTTGCCGCTGAAGATGGTCACGTTGGGGACGCACTTGTCGAAGGGCGTGTTGGGCATGATGAACCACGTCTCGTTGGCGCTCGTCATGGTCTGCCAGCCACTAGCGGACATGAGCGGCCACACGAACTCGGCCAGCTCGGCTTGGTTGGTCTCCTTGCCGTTTGTATCGGCCGCGGACCGGATCCAGCTCTTGAGGAACTGCACGCACGCTTTGTCGCGCGAGTCGAAAATGTTGACGTTGGGCAGAAACTCAAAGAAGGAGACGCCCGGCATCTTGTACAGCTGATTGCCGTTGGCCTGGGCCATGACCTCCCACCCGGCGTCCAGCATCAGCTGCCAGCACTTGGCGGCCAAGCCCTCCAGTTGAGGAGAAGCGAGCACCTCTGCAAGTGACAGCTCCTTCTGTGAAGCTGTAGGCTGCGGCGTAGGAGCCGGCTTGAGCTTGCTCTTGGCTTGAGCATGCGACGGCTTGGGCGCGCTCTTCTTTACGGGAATGGGCTCTTCCTTCTCCATCGCTTCGTCTAGAGCGGTCTTCTGGCCCGAGGAGCAACGCGTGTCGTGCCTCACCAAGTCGACAAACACTCGCGTGGCCTGCAGCGTCAGGCAGAACGTTGCATGTCAGTCAACAATGCTGCGAGTCAACGGCACGCAAGCGCTTCCTCGTCTCGTACCTGCTCCTCCGTCGTGCAGCTAGTCGCGATCTTCTCGGCCTCGCCGCACGCGCGCCGGAAGGCGCTGCTCATCTCTGTGCGCAGGATGACGTCCTCGGACAGGCCGAGCGCGCGGCAGAGCGGCCCGAAGCCCAGCTTGCCGTCGAACTTCTCGTCCACGATGTCTTCCGTGTGAGCGACGCACAGCTGCAGGCTGGGCGACACGCCGTCGCCCCTGGCGCGCGCGCCGACGCCGACGCCAAAGAAGAAGACCACGCGGTCCTCCAAGTCGAGCACAGGCTTGGCGGCGCGCAGCTCGCCCACCTCGTGCAGGCAGCGCGCCGCGGCCGAGTAGTCCTCGTACACGCACGCGGGCCACGGCGCCTGCATGGAGCGCAGCTTGACCCAGCGCGGCGTCGACGGCGCCATCTCGTGTCGCAGAGCTGCAGTAGGAGAAGAGTGGGCGCGCTGGGTACTCGAGGGAGTCGTAGGGCGTACGGGGAGCCTGGCGCTTCTCCGGGTGCGCCGGTCGGGATTTCGGAATGGAGCGAACGGAGCTTTTGGCGCGCACAAATTCAAACGGCACCTGGGAGATCATCACTCTGATAGGATTTGAGAGTGTCATTATAACGCGGGGAAAGGCATTATATTGATACAAGCAACATTTTGGCGAATGAACGACGAGCGCGGGAACAATAGTGCTAGGTTCGCGCGAACTTTGTGGTGGTGGCGGGAAAACACACACACACAACCGCGCATCAAGCAAGTGAAGTGGGTCAGACGCACGAGGAGGTGTTGCGCGTGCCTGCTTGTCAAGGCTATATATAGGACAGCGAGTGATGGACTGCCTGCCGAGCAACCAGGAGGCGAACGACTTTGTCTCGGGCTTCATGGCAGACTCGACGGCGAGCACGCGGTCGCTGTCGGACAGCGAGCGCGACGTGGAGATGGACGTGGCGGCGACACAGGTGCTGGTCGAGGACGACGAGGAGCGGGTAGCGGACGTTGCGGCGGCGCAGCCTGCCGTGGAAAAGGTCACACAAAAGGCCCCAGCGCTGGCTCAGGCGCCTGCGAGCCCCCAGAAGAGCGAAGGCGAGGCGCTGACGGCCGAGGAGCGGTTCGTGCGGGCGTTCGGCACGGTCTGGGCGCTGCTTGAGGCGCGCGGGTGGCAAGTCGCGCGTGGCCCCGACACCATGTTCTGCGCCATGCCGGGCGTGCAGTTCTTCAACTTCCGGCCCAACGTCAACGTGTTCGACAGCAAGGAGAAGGCATGCTGGAAGTTCATTGCCCAGGCGCGCGAGCAGCCGGGCGTCGAGGCGGACGAGGCCGTCGTGTGGGACACACTCTGGCCCATCGCCGAGCAGCACTTTGGCTGGTTCACCATGCAGTGCGGGCCCGAGACCATGTTCGTCAAGCCGGGCACGCGCTTTGAGGACTTTAAGCCCAACGAGACCATCTTCCAGGCCAAGAAGGGCGCCGTGCTCCAGTGCCTGGCGGACGAGGTAGGCACGATCGAGCTGGGCGACTCGGTCAATGGCCTCCAGGTCGCCTCCTTCGAGGCGGAGAAGCCCAAGCCCAAGGCGGACGCCGGGCGAGCACCAGCACACAGCGCGCCCTTCCAGACGCCGTCGCCCAAGGTCCCCAAGAAGCTCTCGACGCCGGGGAGCAGCAAGTCCAAGTACATCACACCGCCGACCAAGCGCTCGATCGCGTCGGTTCCTTCAAAATCGACGAGCGCCAAGAAGAAGCTGGCCAACTCGTCCTCGAGCAAGAAGGGCAGGACGCTCAAGCCAACGAGCAAGGCCAAGAAGGCCAAGGCCGTGTCGACGCCGCGCTCGACGCCAGAGAAGGACCCAAACGTGTTTGTCTTTGAGGGACCCGAGTTCCGCCGCGTCACGTTCGGACTCGTGTACCAGCGGCTGCAGGACAGGGGCTGGTACCACCGCAGCGGGCAGTTCGAATACGACTACTTCTCGCCGACGTACAACAAGGACACGGCAGTGCTCAACGTCGACTACTTCCAGTCCAACGCCGAGTTTACGAACTACCTGCACTCGAGCGGCTTGTGGCAGCAGATCGAGAACGAGCTGCGCGCTGAGCACGACGAGTACGTCGCCGAGATGCGCGCGCGGGCCCTGGAGAGGCACCGCAAGCAGCTGGAGCAAGCTGCCAAGCGGAAACGGCACGTCTCCAAGATGGTAAGCGCCGTCAAGTCGCCGGAGGCCGTGGAGACCGCGCGCCCGGCGGCCAAGAAGGCCAAGACGGCGGCCAAGAAGCCGGCCGCGGCCAAGAAGACGGCGGGGGGTGGTGGGTCCAAGTTGGTGCACGAGTTCACGAGCTCGTTCCGCCAGGAGGCCGAGAACGGGCAGTGCGCCATCACCATCGGCAAGGTGACCAAGAAGCTCGTCTCGCGCGGCTGGACGTACCGGCCCGGGCGATTCGAGTACGACTACTTCAAGCCGGGCGTGGCCAACAAGAAGATGGCGCGGCTGAACGAAGACTACTTCGAGAGCGTCGCCGACCTGGAGATGCACCTAAAGATGACGGGGCTCTGGGACCGCCTCGCACGCGAGATCGAGGACGACCACTTTGCCGAGCAGGAGCAGATGGCCATCGAGATGAGCCAGGAGGAGAACGACCGCGTCCACAAGACGCCCATGCGAGACACGAAAGAGGAGGAGGAGGAGGAGGAGGAGGAGTCCAAGGAGAGCGAGGTGTCGTCACAGTCCCAGTCGCAGTCGCAGTCGGCGGCGCTGTCTCAGCCGCCGTCGCAGTCGAGCGCGACGCCGCCGCGGCTGCCGCACCCGCACCTGAAGCGCAAGGCATCTCCTCCGCCGCTCACGTCGTCGCTGTCGTCCCCAGGCGCCAAGAAGCCGCGCAGCCCGAGCATCAACAAGCACGAGGTGCAGGCGCTGACCAACGAGATCTGGGCCAACTCGCACGAGTTCGAGTTCGACGAGTAGCAAGAGAGGCGTCACACGTCACACGAGGGAGGGCAGGGGGCTCAACGTGTCCGTGCGCTCGGGGGGATTGCATAATACACTTCAAGAGGATAAACGCTCCTGCGTCAAAGGATGCCCTTGAGCGAGGCGCCGGCGCGGCGGTGGATGCTCTGGCGCTCGTCCTCCGTGCGGTTGATGGCCAGCTTGAGCTCCTGTGCCGACACGGGACGTCCCATCGTTAGCTTTGGCCCAGTAATGGCCGCGACGCGCGCCTCCTACGACTCACGGCGATCTCCTCGGGCGTCGCATCCTTGGTCGGCGTGGCCGTCAGGTTGGACATGTCCGCGTCCGCCATCTAGCTCACGTACAGCAGCAGTAGAGCGCGCGTCAGGCGAGAGGGTCATGGAGGACGCATGCCTCGTACTTAAGTAGTATAAAGAACTTTAGCCTAGTAGACGGCGGACGCACGCGCGAGCTGAGGCGGTTGAGCATCTCGATGATGCGGTCCTTGTCGGCTACAGGGCGCGCCAGTACGCCACGCGTCAGGGCTGCGGCCGTATAGCGATGTACAATGGACAGCAAGGCGCACCGTAGGCGTCGGCAGCGTCGTACGCCGAGTCGGCGCCGTGCCGGTCGCTAGACGACGGAGACGGCGGTACAGACGGCGTTAGACGGCCGCACATTGCGAAGAGCGGGTGGGGAGGACGTAAGGGACGCACATCTTCTCAAAGACGAGGTCCATCATCTTCTTGAGCTTGTGGATGTCGTCCTGCATCTGCATGATCTGCTCCATGGTGGCCGCCGCGGTCGATCGGATCGTAGTATACAGTGCTTGGAAGTATACAGTAGCGAAACGCACTACTGTAGTACTAGTATACACTTATCTCGCGGCGATTTTCATCCAATCAACACGAAAAATCCATAATAATCAAACAGTAACCTCCGCTTGGCTGCTCCCACAAACGCAGTCACCGCCATGGGCGCGTCCGACGATGAGTGGGAAGACGGCGAGGTGCTGGAGGAGGGCGAGGAGCGCGAGGACCCGCCGGCTCCGGGCCCTTCCACTAGCGCATCATCTCCCGCGTCCGTCGCCGCCTCCGCCGCCTCCGTAGCCCCCGTACAAGCCGAGATATCTCCCATTGAAGCTGCTGCGCCGCCATCCAAGCCGCATCCTAGCGCTCCATGGCCGCCGCTGCCGTCCGGCGCGCCCCCGCCGCTCCCATCGCACCGCGCGTCGGCTCTCTACCCGTCCGCTCCTTCCTCCAGCAGCTCCACATCTCGCCCAGCGCCCTCGTACCGCCGTCCGCAGCCGCCCCCGCAGCCGCATCGCCCGACGCCCAGCGGCCACACCGCGCACTACGAGCCGGACGAGCGCGCGTACAATGCGGACCTGGTGCTCAAGTACCCGCGGCAGCAGCCGCACAGCCGCGTGCTGCTGGACTTTGCCTCGTGGATGGAGGCGGCGCGGACGCGGCGCCGCCTATCGGTCGACGACGTGCAGTCGCTGCTGCTCGAGCTGCTCGCGGCGACCGCCAAGCGACCTCCGCCGCGCTCTCCGTCCGCCTCCAAGACCAACAAGGACAGCAAAGACGCGTCTTTCATGGACCAAGAGCAAGGGCAAGAAGAGGAAGAGGAAGAAGAAGAGGAGCGCGTCGTGAGCGAGTTCCTGCTGCCGTCGCTGCTCCCGGGCGCGCCGCTGCCTCGCCGCGTGTGCGTCGTGCTGCTGAGCGGGCTGCACCCGGCGGTGGCGCAGAAGTTCCGCGCGACGCTGCCCTTCCTGGACGCGTGCACGAGCGTGCCCGTGTCGCTGAGCAAGCGCGAGCACGCGCGCCGCATGGAGCGGCCGCTGGCCGAGTTGCTCTACCAGTTCCCCAAGCCGCGCGTCGACTCGCGCCGCCTGCCGGTCGAGGAGCTCTTCTACGCGCACGAGCTGACCTTCATGATGGAGCACTCGCTCGGATACGTGGACGAGCTGCTGCTCGCGCCCGACGGGTCCTTCGCGCGCCGCAGCCAGCCGACCGCGGGCGGCAACTGGGCGCTCAGCGGCGAGATGCTGTACCTCAAGTGGCGCCGCGCGGTCGGCACTGCCGCCGCCGCCACGACGTCCGTGGCCGGCCAGAGCAGCCGCGACGCAAAGACGCGGCGCTCGGGCGCGGACATGATGGAGCTGATCGGCGTCGACACGTCGCGCGACCCGTCCGCGGCCGCGGCCGTCGCCGTCGCGGCCCACTATGACGCGCAGGATGCCGAGAAGCAGGGCGAGGAGGAGGACGACGACGACGACAACTACACGCTGGACGTGCTCGTGAGCGAGGACGAGACGCTGCACTACTTCTCGACCAACGCGCTGCTCGACGACATGTACGCGCGCGACGTGCCCGAGCACCTGCAGGCCAAGAAGCGCAAGCGCGGCGCGGACGGCGGCCAGAAGCGCTCGATCCGGCTGTCGCTCGTCAAGGCGGCGGCCGTGGACGTGCCGCGGACGCCGGACGGCGCCGTCCTCCTCCCTCCCAGCCACGCGAGCACGCAGGCGGCCGACCGGTCCGAGCAGCCGAGCAAGAAGCCGCGCGTGTCGGACGACAAGGACGCCGTCCAAGCCCCCGGCGACGCTCAAGAGACGACGGCGCTGTCGCTGGAGGAGCGAGCCGCGCTCGAGTACTACGTGCTGTCGCCGGCCGAGCTGCGGCAGCACGGGTACCCGGTGGACGTGGACGCCGAGCAGCGGCGCCTGGCAGCCTCGCACGCGCTGTTCCCGAGCGAGCGCTACCAGCAGTCGCGCGCGCGGCCGGCCGGGCTGGAGGCGGGTCCGTGCGCGCTGGCGCTCGACTGCGAGATGTGCGAGACGTCGCTCGGCATGGAGCTGACGCGCGTGACGGCCGTGGACGTGGGCGGCGCGGTCGTGTACGACGCGCTCGTCAAGCCGCCGCGCGCCATCGTCGACTACCACACGGCGTTCAGCGGCATCTCGGAGGAGACGCTGGCCGGCACGACGCGGACGCTGGCGGACGTGCAGGCCGAGCTGCTCGGCTCGCTGCTGTTCGCCGACACGGTGCTGGTCGGGCACTCGCTCACGAGCGACCTGCGCGCGCTGCGGCTCGTGCACCTGCGCGTGGCGGACACGGCCATCCTCTTCCCGCACCCGCGCGGCTTCCCCTTCCGCACGTCGCTCAAGTTCCTGACAAAGACGTACCTGCACCGCGAGATCCAGCGCCTCGAGGTCGAGGGCCACGACTCGGCCGAGGACGCCATCGCCGCCATGGACCTGCTCGTGCGGAAGATCCAGCGCGGCCCGTGGTTCGGCATCCCCGACCTCACGGCCACCACTGCCGCCACCTCGAGCTCGAGCGCGCCCGGGGCAGCGGCAGCAGCCTCCGGAGGCAGCGCCAGCGCCGGCGGCGCGTTCGACTCGCTGCTCGCCAAGACGCGCGTGCTCGACAAGCGCGTCGCCATGTTCCACTTCGAGCCGAGCGGCGCGGCCGACACGCGTGAGCCCAAGCCGGCGCGCAAGCCGTGGGACCTGTTCGCGAGCGGCGACCTGCGCGCCGTGACGCACAGTCCGTTCCGCCACGCGCTTGCCTTGCAGCGGCGGCGGCAGCGCGGGCAGGAGAGCGGCGGGCCCGACATGTCGAGCGAGGTGCTGGCCGCCGAGGAGTGCTCGTCCTGGGCAGGGCTGTGCTCCCGCATCAAGCACGCGTTCCGCGGCCGCGACGAGGGCGGTGCCGACGTGTGCTGGGTCGAGATTGACGCGCCGACGGTCGCGAGCGAGGAGGCGGCGGCGAGCGCCAAAGACGCGGCCGCCGCGGTGGCCGAGCCGCCGACGGTGCAGCAGCAGCACGAGGACTTTGTGGGCCGCCACGACGCGTGGATGGCGAGGCAGCACGCGCACTGCCAGGCCGTCGACGCGTTCCTCTCGAGCCTCACGGGGCTCGGACTGAGGAAGAAGAAGAAGAAGGGGGAGAGGAAGATGGACACGACGGGGGCGCTGCCGCCCGGCACGCTCGTGATGGCGCTCCCCCAGGGCGACTTGGCGCTGCTGAGATACCTCAAGGGCCTGCGCACGCGCTCCAAGTGGCGCGAGAATGACCAGGAGGGCGGCGGCGAGTGCGGCGAGCGCTGGACCAACGAGGAGCTGCACGCGGCTGTGGGCGACGCCTTCCGCGGCGCGATGGACAGCTGCCTCTTCCTCATGCAGACGCAGTAACGCGACTTGGAGAGCGAGCGAGCCAGCGACTCCCTTCGCCCGACAGGATTGACTACAAGAGAGAGAGAGAGAGAGAGAGAAGTGTAGACGCGACGGACTCGCGACCGCCCCGCCATCGCATAGACAGACGACCAACCAACCGATGGACCGATGGACCGATCGACCGACTCGAACCTTGGCGTGCTCAGTCCGAGTCTTCCTCGACCGTCCGCCGCTTTTTGTGCGTGCGGATGACCATCTCCTCCTCGTCCTCGTCCTCCTCGTCCTCGTCCGCGGCGTCCGGCGCGCGTCCGCGACCCGCGAACGCGTCCTCGTCCTCGCTGTCCGACCGCTCGCGCTCGCGGCTGCGGCGCTGGCGGCTGTAGTCGTCGAAGCCCATGCCGACCTGGCTGGCAGCGCGGCGCGCCTGCTTGCGTCCGGCGGCGGCGTGCTTGCCGCCCTTGGAGCCGAACTGCTGCTTGATGGCGCCCACGTGCTCGTCATCGTCGTAGTCGTTCTCGAGGAAGCTGGCGTCCATGCGCGACGAGGCGGCGTGCGCGCGCTCGCGGTCGTACTCGAACGACTGGCGCGCCTTCTTGCGGTGGAGCAGCCGCAGCTTCTCGTCCTCGATCTTGACGCGCTGCTCCTGCTCGCGGTCGCCGTCCAGCTCGGAAATGTACTGCTTGACCTTCTGCACGCCCTTGTTGTGCTTGGCGCGCATCGACATGGTCAGCGACCGGTGCGACTTGCTCGACGTCGTCATCGGGCGGATCGTCAGCTTCTCGTCCAGCCGCGAGTGGCACTCGAGCACCGGCTCCTGCCCGGGCACCTCTTCCTCCTCGTCCTCGGGGTCAATCAGGTCCGGACGGTCGCTCGACGTCTGCCACATACACAGACACGCATAGATGTGAGCCCCAATGATGCATCCACCGCCGCCATCAATGTCTACACAAAGCAGGACCTCGTTGACGAACAGGAACGAGTTGGCGAGCTTCTGGCGGGTCAAGTGCAGCGCCTCCTTGCCCACAAACATGGTCAGCGTGCCGTCCTCCCACTGCACGAGCTTGGCGTTCGACTCGCGCCGCGGCCGGCCCGTCTCCGGGTCCACGAGCACGCGGCCGTCCGCGTCGTTGCGCTTGTAGCGCCAGCGCACGTAGTTGCGGTACAGCGTCTCGTCCGACGGGTTCTCCATCTCCTGCGCGATCGCCGCCGCCGTGTACTGCGTCGGCACGAGCCGCAAAATGTTGGGCATCTTGGTCACGAACGGCGTCGCCGAGGCCGCCGCGCGCGGCGTCTTGGGCAGCCACAGCTCGCTCGCGGCCCCAAAGCCGAGCGCGCCGTCGTCGTGGCCGCCCGCGCCGCTCCCCCCGTGCTCCGCGCGGTCGCCCGCCTCTCCGCTAGCGTGGCGCGCGTCTCCGTCCCGCACGGGCGACTCCTTGACGCCGCTGTTATCGTGCCACGCCGTCTGTTAGTGCCTCCTTCTATACAAGAGACGCATAGTGAGAGAGAGAGAGAGAAAGAGAGCGTCGGTCGCCACGTACGAGGCCTTGAACTCCTCCTCCTCCGAGTCGTAGTCCGAGCCAAAGAGGTCCTCCATCTCCTTCTCCTTGTTGCCGCCGCCGCTCTTGTCCTCCGGCGGCGGCGCCTTCTCCTGCTCCTGCTCCTCGTCCTCGCTGTCGTCGCTGAACAGCTTCGAGTGGCCCTCCTTCGCCTTGGGCGCTTCTCCGCCGTCGGCGGTCGTGGCTTCCTCCTCCTCCTCCTGCTCCTCCTTCTCGCCTTCCTGCGCGGCCGCCTCGGGCTGCTCAGCGGCCGACTGGGCGCCCAGATCGAACTCGTCCTCGCTGCTGCTGTCGCTGCTGCTGCCGGACGCCGCTTCAGGGGACGACATGGCTGCTAGAGAAGAAGAAGAAGAAGCGCTCTAGATCTAGGGCTTGAGCACGCGAAGGAGAGGCCTCGGGCAGCGAGGCAGCGCCGCGAAGAGAGAGGCCGAGAGGCGTCGGCACGAGCCGTGGAGCCGCTTTGGTTTCGTTCGTTGGGCGAGGGAGCGATCGAGTTTGCTCAAATGCCGCGTAAAGTGCGCATAAGGTTCACTAAGTTCGAAAACGTACTTGATACGGGCAATACAGTAAGCTCAAAAGTGAACCCAATTTGGCGCCACTTGCCGTTCGTCGCACGTCGCAGGTCGGAACTGGAACCATCCAGGGCTTTTGTGGAGATGGAAGCGCTGGGTGCGGTGCGCGTCAGGGTCTGTCGCTGACTCACGGACAGTGCCGGTCACACGGCCTTCACTCCACCGAGCCTGCCCACGCGCGGGCGTTAGTGATGGTGCCGCGCTGGCGCTTTCCTCGTTCCATGCGCTCTCTGCTCACGCGTGAGCAGCATATGGCGCGCGGCCAGCTCCTCATGGGCGTCTTCTGGTCGGGTCAGAGTGGTCGCTCGCAATGACTCATTACTGCATCCTAGCCTCCGTATGCGCTCGTCCTCGACGTCGCCTCTCCCCACGCCCGACAAACGCATAGAGTGAGCAAGCGCCTAGGCTAGACTAGCGCCTGCCGGTCGTTCGTCCGCTGCAGTCTCTCATTCCTCGATCCGCGCTCTTCTTCCCAAGCGAAGAAGCCCCCACCGCTCCCTCCACTCCGTCGCGCGAGTCCCCTCCCCCTCTCCTCCTCCTCCACCCACCATGGGCCAAGTCTGCTCGGGCGCCGGCGTCAGCAAGCACGTGTGCGTGCCGCGCGACCCGGCCGACAAGGAGCTCGACCCGCTCGAGCAGCGCGAGACCAAGATCCCCGACTTCGACGCCTTCTTCGAGTCGGCCTTCGCGCCGCTCAACGAGCTCGTCGACATCCACAACGGGCTCGCCATGAGCGAGGAGAACCTCAAGTCGGCCGCGGCGGCGCTGCAGGGCGAGGCGCAGCTGCGCACGCTCGTGGTGCAGGGCGCGGTGGCGCTTGAGCTCTTCAAGTTCGTGCCGGCGGGCGAGGACGACTACGACGAGGTCGTGGTCGCCGGCCAGGAGCTCGACGACAAGCTGTCCAATAGCCCGGCGCTGCGCGAGGCCTTCGATGTGGTGAAGCACGCCATCGAGGAGCTCAACGCGAGCCTGGCCAAGCCCGAGGCGCAGAGCCGCGCGGCTGTGCAGTTCGAGCCAAAGTACGGGCGGCTGCTGATCACGCGGCGCGGAGAGGGCGACGTGCTAGCGCGGGACGTCAACGTGGCGCTCTTCACGCTGCGCAAGCACCTCATGCTGCAGGCGCACGTGGGGTCGCTGCGCGAGGCGGCCGCCGTGCTCTTCCGGGCGCTGGCCGCGACCGAGGACTTGAGCCAGCTCCGTGTCGCCGTGGACGATGAGACGGGCGCGCCGACGCTCATGAACGGCGACGAGCCGCTCGACCTGCGGCGCATGGACAAGCTCGCGCGACCGGTCGCGCAGCTGCGGGACGCCATGGTCGAGCTGGTCGAGAACGCCACGAGCGCGGCCGAGTCGGTGCCCGAGCTGTCCCAGGCGAGCGCCGACTTTGCGCAGCAGGCGCAGGCCTTCCCGACGCAGGTGCCGTCGGCCGTGTCGGACGCCGGGCTTAGCATCACGGAGCTGCCCAAGGCCGCGACGGCCACGGGCGGCAACGTCAAGGCGATCGGCAACGGACCCAAGATCGCGCGCGCCACGCTCGCCATGGTGCAGTACGCCGCGTCCGAGCTCGCCGAGGCCGCGCAGATGCCCCGCGGAGGGTGAGCGAGCGGCTCGTTACCGTCTGTGTGGAGATAGTGGCGGGAATCGGAAGTGAAGACGCGCCGCCGTGTGAAGTATCAAGAGAGAGAGAGAGAGCTGGCCAAAGTGTCGAGCACACGCGTAATAGAAATGATCGTGAGTTGGTGTCTGGCAATGTGTGTCGAGTCATCCAAGCAGCCTAAATCCCCGACCAACAGCAGCGACGTACCGTCTTCAAGACGTCACAGTAGAGACGAAGCGGGTGACGCGTCCCTGGCTCCTTGACCACCTTCTTTGCTCCTCACACTCGTCTTCTCAAAGCTCTTGCTGATGCGGACAAAGGTCGCGGCCGAGCGCAACCGCGACGCCGCGCGAGTGGAGTTGGATCTCTGCAACACCCACGCGCTTTTACTCTTCCCACTGTCGCTGCCACTGCATGGCTTGCTCGCCTTTGGCGTCCGCAGCTGGGCGAAGCGCGACGTGAAGCGCGCTTGGATGGCGAACAGCTTCCTCGTCACTTTCTGTGAGCGTCAACGCCCACTCCAAAGCGTTAGACACTGCCGATACACTCGCTACTCACACATCCCACGTCAAAGACGCCTCGTACATGGAGGTGCAGGTAGAACTGCTCGAGCTCCCACGCGGGCGTCTTGAACTCGAGCCGCGCGCGCGGAACGCGGTGCCCGTACAGGCAGCGGAGCGTCGAGGCCGGCGCCTTGCCCCGTCCCGTGCGCGTCGGCAGCGAGAACTCGAGCGGGAGCCCCGCCCTTCGCCGCGCCTGGCACTTTAGCTCGAACTGCATGATGCACACGCGCTCGCGCGCTTGGACGCCGCTGCCGACGCCATGGACGCTCGTTAGACGCGTCGGGACATGGATAGAAAGAGGACCGCGGTGCTCACCGGACGAGGCACTGGATCTGGAGCGCCGCGCGCTGCTGGACGCGGCCGACGACCTCGTGGATGCGCGAGCGCAGTTGATACCCGCGGTAGACGCTCTGTTCAACCATCGAGCTGGTCAGCCAAGGCCTGGGCTCGGTATAGAGGCGTGGGCGCACCAACCTGGATCTTGATGATCGCGCGCAGGTACGCTTCGTCCAGGCGCCGCGAAGCGAGCCGCGCGTAGCGGACCTGCGCCAAGAAGCGGCGCACACAGGCCTGCACGACACTAGACGTGAGATTCTAGGTAGAGCAGCAGTCCACGCGTGGGCGAGCGAGGCAGGCGTACCTGCACGAGGGTCGCGGCGCGGCGCATCTGCTCGCGGCGAGCTCTATGCTCGCGCTTTCGCACCGCGCGGTCCGTGACGGTCTTGCGCCATGGAGAGACGAGACTCGAGGAAGCGGCCGAGCGTTTCTGCTCAGGTCCAGCACTGTCGGCTAGGCGTCCGTCTCCGTCCTTGGCGACCCCTGCTGCTGCCGTCGTTCGAAGCAGCTGTTCCTGCATGCACGCGAGCTGCCATGGGATCGAGGAGGTTAGAGCTGCGTCTCGAGATGCCACGCACTGCTCAAGCGAAGACGAAGGGCACCTCGGCGCGGATCGACGCGAGCGTGCTCATCTTCTGGCGTGTGGCGTACGCGCCGGCGCGCGGGCGGGCGCGGAACCCTCGGAAGCACGCTTGGATCTTGGTGGCTGCCCAGGCATCAAGAGCCGCCTTCTCCTGCCGCTCGTGCTGCAGCTTCTTCATGAACGCGTCTCGCTCCTGCTCAGTAGACGAGGACGAGCAGGTCGTCAAACTCGCATGCGTCCGTCGCTCAAGTCGAGGTTCGCGGCGGGTCAGTCACTGGGACATTGGTGTCTGTACGTACCTTGAGGAGCTCCTGGTTGAGGCGGTGGATGGGGATCGGTAGTGCGGGAAGGCTGCGTCGGAGCGCCGGCAGCTGCGCTTGGTACTTGCTACCAGTAACTCCAGCCCGCCGACGTCGCAGCACCTTTCGCGTCTGACTCAACTGCGGCGCGTAGACACTGGCGAGAGAGGATGCCGGGTCTGCGTCTTGGTTTGGGCGCTCGGCGCTGATACTGCCGCGAGCGGCGTCCTTGACGCGCTGGATGCTGGGCGGTGGCGCCGGAGCCTGGTCGGCGCGGAGGATGCGGGCCGTAACGACGGTCGAGACCACGTTCGAGCACGTGAGCTGCATCGTGTACATGAAGGAGCAGCGCGCACCGTCCTGTTCCTCGAAGCAAGGCGTGCGCAACACGCACTCGAGCGCCGCATCGACGCCGTCGCTGTCCTTGCAGCCCTCGTCGTGTGTGTGATCCAATGAAGACAAGTCGGCATCGTGTTGACGCTCGGTTGCATCCGTGTCGATAGTGCTGCCGTCTTCACATCGCCCAGAGTCCGAAGTGTGGTGAGGAGTGAGGCAAACACCATCGACCGACGCCATGCCACCAACAGAGACCGGTGCCTGGGTATCGCCGAGTGAACGTGGGGAGTGCGCTTGTTCCCGAATCGGCATGGCCGTTTCCGACGTCTCAACGAACGAGGAAGAGGCGCGACGGTTTGGGCTCGGACCCCCTCGGAGTTGACGACCAGACAGAGAGAGCTCCATGGCCGCACCTAGTCATCTCAGTCGACGTGTGGGACGCTAGCAGCCACGTCTCCCCGCCTTCTGGTCGAGTCGGCATGCCCCGAGTGACGCTCGACAAGGATCAATGGCTTCAGCTTCAGGTATGGCGATGGTCGGTGCCTCCACGCACGCCATGACAGCTCACCCAAAGCGCGTGGTGTCCGTCTGGGGAATGGGCAGGAGGAGCGCCGGCACGCGCGCATCGTGGCGGTGAACGAGGGAATGAGCATCACGCCCAGTCTGTACTTCGGCACGCGCCGCTGTACGTACAGCACCGTCGTCTCGGTGGTCACGACGGCGGTAGTCAACCCACGAGTCGGTGGCACCAGTAGCGCACTCAAGGCCGCCTGGTCCGCAAGTCCCAGCGCCTCCACGTCTTCCTCCAAGGCGGCCGTCAAGATCTCGAGCGCGATGAAGGATCCCGCCATGGCCGCGGCTTCGTACTGCTTCGACTCGCCCTACTCGGCTCTGACGCCCGAGGAGATCACAACGTCCCAGGCGGCCGCGTTCGCGCAGGAACGCGCCGTCTTCATGGCCCAGCTGCACGCTGCCCGCGTGGATCGGTTCCAGATCGAGAACGGCGCGGCGCTCGCCATCCAGCGCCTGTACAAGGGCTACGTGCTGCGTCTCCAGTTCCGGGAAATGCGTCAGCGGCTGCAGATGCGCAAGCGCATCCGCTCCAACCTTGTCAAAGTGACGCAAGGCACCGCCATCGTCCTTGGGGAGAAGGACCGGCGCGCGCGCGTGCTCGCCAAGCGAAACCTATCAGCGAGTTGCATCCAGCGCGTCTTCCGTTGCTGGCTGGCCCGTCGATGCTTGATCGCTGAGCGCCACAAGCGCGAATGGGAAGTTCGGGCGTTCGCTGCCGTCACAATCCAAGCAGCATGGCGCGCGGCGCTAGCTAGAGCTTTCACGCACAAGGCTGCACTGAGGAGGCGCCAGCAAGCTCGTAACGTCCTTGCTCGGATCGTGGACCGGCTGTTCCGCGGATACTTGGCTCGCCAACGCGTGCGCGCGCTCCTCCTTCGCCGTCAGACGTTTGCAGCGCAGCGCTTGCAGTGGTTCGTGCAGCGTCAGCTCGCAAAGAAGGCGCTCGCGCTCGCGCGTCGTCGACGGGCGCTTGCAAGACGACACACTGCGGCCACTGCCATCCAAAAGCACGCGCGAGGGATGCTGCAACGTGCACGCGTGGCTGCCATGCGTGATGACGCAGTGCGCGCGGCCCAGGAGGCGTGTGCGCTGTCCATCCAGCGCGTTGTCCGCGGGTTTCTCGGCCGCCAAGCCGCTCGCTACGCCTTCGTGTTCGCTCTTCACGCCCGGGCATGGACCTGTGCCTTGCACGTCACACGCATAGTGCGCGGGTTTCTCGGAAGACGGCGCGCGGAGGCCGAAGCTCGAGCTCAAGCGTACGATCTGTTGGTCCAAGCCCGCCGAGGGAACCTTGACACAGTTGTCGACCTGTTGGACGGCTTCGGACTGGACAGCAGCACCGGCGGAGGGGACGACGAAGCCACAGTCGGCGCCGACGTCACTGCTATGAGCCAGCAAGGACGCAACTCGGTGCTCCACCTGGCCGCCAAGTTCGGCCACCGCGAAGTCGTCACGCTGGTGCTGCCCAATGTCCGGGAAGTCGCGCCACAGCTGATTTACGCCCGCAATGGCGGCGGATACACCGCGCTTGCGCTCGCGATCCTTCATGGCCACGAGCAGATCGCCTTGTACATTCTGGCTATGACGGCGCACGACTTGTTCCATTCCGGTGGCGATGCACACTTGACCACCTCGGCGCCTTCGAGTCGGGAAAGAACGCTGCTCCATGACGCGGCTCGCCGTGGACTCACGCTGGTCGTGGACAAGCTGATGCTGCTCTTCCCCAACTTGCTGACGGGAAATGAACGAGACGTCTGGACGAGGCGGACGCCGCTTCACGAGGGACTGTTGCTCGACCGCAGCACTTTCAAAAGTGTTGGGCAAGCCGCTGACGAAGTCATCGCTGGCGTGTTGGGGGCCATCTTGAGCCGATCCAAGAACGCCGCGAAGATCATTGACGGCCAGGACTTTGTGGGCTTCACAGCGCTGCACATGGCAGCCGCAGACGGGAATCTTCGCGCCGTGCGCTTGTTGCTTGACGCTGGAGCCGATGTCGCAGTGCTGGACGCGCAGCAGCGAACGGCGTGGCGCGTGGCGCTGCTGCAAGGCCACGAAGCGTGCATGGTCGAGATTCGACGCAAATGGCTGGGTGGAATAGGCGCTCCGGGCGCGTCCATTTCTGATCCCAGAGAGGCTCTCGATGCCGGAGGGCTGAGTGCCGCCGGTAGCAACTCGGCGCTTGTTGACGCCCCCGAGAGGAGCAGACGTGTCGGCCACTTGCACCCGCAACTTGAGCACGAAGCGTTGATCGCCGTCGCGAAGGATGACGTGGAGAGGCTGCGGTTCCTGGTTGAGGAGTGCGACGTGTCGGTCAACTGCAGAGAAGCCACCGTGGGGGACGAAGGGGCTGGGACAACGCTTCTTGTGCGTGCATGCGAGCGTGGGGCAGTCAACTCCGTCAAGTTCTTGCTCAAGCACGCTGAGCTGGCGATTAGCGAGGCGAAATTGGGCGTCATGACGGCGCTAGAAGTGGCTATCTCTTCGAGCTGCGCGGAGATCGCCGAGTTGCTCGTCTGCCGGGGAGGCGCCGATCCGCTGCAGCGATGGTCAGGAGATGACTCCGCCCAGAGAACCTTGATCCAGGAGGCTGCCGCACGCGAGTTCGACACGCGCGCATGGCTTCGAGCCATGCACTTGCGATTGGATTCCTCGACAGCCCGTCTTCTCCCACACTCGTCGCTGATCCATACGAGTGGAGGCTTGGCCTGACATGGTTAGTGGTAAGTAGTTCAAAGTAGCAAGCACGAGATATGGTCGTTAAGTCCCAATCAAAAGCATTGATCGATTCCAGCTCGTGGTAGCTTCATCGCAGTGCTTGATAGTTGGTCGGGTCGATCTGCAATGGGTTCTGTGCCAAAATTAACGCCGCAATCGTTAGGATAGTATGCGCATAGCCGTCCAGGATCGCGGCGATTGACGTGCCGTACCTCCAAGCACATCAGCTACCCATTGCGTTTTGCAGCGCCTGCACAATTCGCGTGCGGTACACAGACCGCCAGATCTTGACAACTTCCCACAAGTTGTCGGCTGGCACATCGAGGTTCTTGGCTTGCTCGACGGCGCGGCGGAACCCGACGCGAGGGATTGGATGAGCCAGCAGCTGCTGAGCGATGCGTGCATCTCCATTCGCCTCTGCGAGAGCCAACAGCTCCTGAGCCCCGTCACTTCCACGGTCCAGCTCCTCGAGGTTTCCTTCACTGCCTCTCGCGCTTGCGACGGAGGATGTGCTGGCGAATCCCGGATTTGCGGTTCGAACCGAGGTCAGGCCGGGAGCAAACAACTCTAAGCGAAGCTGCCGCACACGCTCTTCACGCTCCGCTTGATTGCGCCGAGACGTTGCGCGCGACCGCAAGGCATCGTCATATCGCGCACGACTAAGTGGTTTGTCTCCGTGATGCAAATCCCCATCCTGCCGACTGCGGGGTCTTCCTCCTGACGCTTTGCTGCTTCCCGATCGAGCCGTCACGGATGGAATCAGCTTGCTCATGACTGACTCGACCACTGCGGCCACCGCGCCCCGGGAGACCTCGACGTTAATGAGCCGTTCGAAATCCAGCTGCCGAGCACTTTTGGGCTTTGGAGGGATCTTGTGTACGCCGTAGAACTGTGATGGAGACCTAGCGATGCACTTCCAGTTGCGCACACACCACGGAGACGAAGCCTTGGCTTGTTGCTTGAAGTACAGCACCTTCTGCTCAAACGCCTTCTTCTCTCGCGCAGTCTCGTATATGCTCGTCAGCCTGGCCTTGATCATGGCGCACGAAATCGTGTGCTCCCTGAGTCGAAGACGCACGAAGTCGCTTAGATTGCGGACTTCCTTCTCGTTCGTCACGCAAGCGATGCTCGTGTGGAGGCTACGCAGCAGCGGTCGCTTTTCGAGGTAGAGATCGGCTGTCTCCAGCGCGACGAGTACGTCCGCCTTGGCGAACAGGAGTTGGTCAAACTCGGAAGTGCCGGAAATCCCATCTTCTTCTTGTTGATTCGACTGGCGGCGCTGCCTCGCCAGCCGCCGGAACACGGACTCTATGAGACTGAGGTCCAGCTCGAGCGCTTGCTCGTGACTGCGCCAATCCGTGAGGCCCAAAGTCGCTATCGCTCGCATGAGGTGGACTTCGATTCGTCGCTGGAATGCAGCAACGAGCTTGCGAGAGAGAGAGAGAGCAGCAGCCAAAGCGTGCGAGTGAGTGACGACAAGAATAAAGGCGTGCAACCGTCCAAACAGACACGTACCAGATCTCAATGACCAGTCGCGAAAGAGCTTCACCCGACTTGAAGCAACAATGCAATAATCCCTCCCTTGCTACCGTCTATCTAAGCAGGTCCTGCGTTGGTGGTGCTGAAGAAAAAGCATGTCTCCAACTACAACCTTTATGAATCGTCTACGAAAGTCTATGCTCCTCCTTCCTGCTCGCTGCAGTCAAAACGAAAGCATGAACGGCTCTCTGGGACACATGACCGAGATCTCTCCGCGGTTAAGCGCTGGGATCTCGAAGCAGTTCCAGAAGAACAGGATGAGCTGCGCGAGCAGGATGGTCATCGTCAGCAGCGCGACGTACGAGAACCCGAACGGGAACGAGAATAAATAGAGGTGGAAGAAGGTGAACAGGCAGAAGAAGAGCGGCGGGAAGTACACCTGCGACAGTCGGCATCGCACGCTGGTGACCGAGAACGACTCGCCGACCCACATGATGCTCATGATGGCGAAAGCGAGGAGGTGGTCGTTGTAGAGCTCGAACAAGAAGAACAACATCCCGACCTAATGGTATGTTTGCAGTTAGGCCGGCACATATGCCAATCCACCGTCGCGATATGCATTACGCACCAGCACTGGCACGAACATTAACGACTGGGCGAAATATGCCACAATCAGGTTCGCGAATGGGATCTGAAGCTGGGAGCGGTTTTGGAAGAGCGCTGAAGTGACAATAGGCAGAAAGAACCACACAGCATTCCGTCAGAGCTCGAGCATGACCGGATATATAAATTGGAAGCCAACCTGTAAATGTGATCATGCGCTTTTGCGTTTCCACGAGCACGAATGCCACCAGTGCCGTCATGATGAAGAACAGGAACAGGATCGTGTGCAGGATCTTGAACTTTAACGCGATGAACTTGATGACCTGTCAAGTCGCACGCCACATTGTTAGTCTTCGTTATCCAAAAAGCATACTTCAAGAGTACTGCGCACATTTGACGCCATCACGTACACTCTTGTTGGCTTCCTCCGGGTTGAAGACGCCGTAGGCCAGGTCGACAGTAGTCTTGGTCGACTCGTGGTAAAAGTGTCCGCGCGCGCCATAGTGCTTGACCAAGTGGTTCATCAGAATGGTGTCGTATCCAAGAAGCGAGTCGCGGAGCTTCGTCCAAATGTCCGACTGCCCGACCCACTTGAGCTGGAAGCACTCGCTTGAGCTCGGCAGGTAGAGCGTGTCCATTTGAAGCTCGGTCTGTAGCTCGTCCTGGTGCTCTAGCAGAGAAAGTAGCCCCTTCTGCGGAGCGAAGACGTAGGCTGTCGATGGATCTCGGTACTGCTTCACGCTCGACGGAGCAATTGGCTCACTTGTCAGCGAAGCGTTCGCACACACGGGGTCCTCCTGATGTGTTGACCCCGGGACGAACGCCCACTCGCTTGTTGCGGGCATAATCTGCAGGACACACCTCGCTTATCAACCCCTCCAGCTCGTCACGCAGGTATACACAGACAGTCTGTGCGCCCTCACCTGTACCCTCAGCAGCCGGAGCTGGTCGCCGGTCTGAGTCTCTGGAGGAAGGTACGCACTGAGACAGTCCGTGTGGCCGTGCGGACTCACGAAGCTCAGGTGCAGCAGGCACGTGAGCACCAGCAGCTGCGTCACCAGCACGAAGAGGAACTGCTCCAGCCGCTCCCGGTTCTGCGTCCGTCGCATTGCCAGCGCAGGCGCCAACGTCAGTGCCAGTCGCTCGGACAATCTCCACGCCTCTTCAACCTCATCAAACGACCAGCCGTCGAAAGCAGACCCACCCTGGCCGACAGCACGCGCTGAGCCCAGTGGACCATCTGCACGTGCACGCGGAAGTAGATCTCCTCCATCTCCTCCATCGATCTGTCCGCTCACAGGCCCCGCGCGCGCGTCGATCGCCGCGAAGACGGCTTTTCTTCAGCAAGACGTGCAGCGGGTTTGCCGTGCCTTGCTGCAAAGCACCCGCACTTTTTCGAGAAAGACCATCACTCTGGTGCAACCGTTGCGTGACTTAAAACAACAACGGTGTATCACCCACCTTCGTGCGGTATACCGTTAAAACCGGTTTTGTTTCCATGCCTTCTGTGTTGAACTACTCGCCATAATCAACATAGCGATCGAAAAGAGAGGCAGCCTCGAGAAAGTGCGCGCGCGCGTCTCCCTCCGACGTCCAGGACCCCGTGGAGCTTCTCTAGGCTTCCATTCGCTGACCGCTTCGCTTGGTCGAGATCTACGTCGTCCGCGCGCTTTGTGGGTGTGTTGCAAGCCTTGATCCTGAGCTTCGACAGACCTTAGATTATTATAAACATGGAGGCGGCGCGTACGTCGGACACGGCATCGGTCGTCTCGACCAAGCGCTACCTGCTGCTAACGGTGGCCGCGACCGCGATCGCGGCGGCGGCGGCCTACCAGCGCGTGCTGGAGATGTCACCGGCCCAACGACGCCAGCTGGTGGAGAGCGCGCTGGCCGAAGAAGAGAGCGTGGACACCGCAAGCTCCCGCGTCGACGGCACGGCAGAGCCGATAACGACCGATGAGAGTACCTCCCCGCTGGTTTTCGCGCTGCGCGTGTTCATAGCCGAGCTGTCAAACTCCCGCCTGAGCGCCATGGTAAGCTGGCGGGTATACTACGCGACGTGTCCAAGCTTGTCTGATAAAACGCTGACGCTGACTTGTTTGTGTCGATAGGTCGCGGTGCATTTCCTGCTCGTGACGATGTACCATCTCTTCCTTGGGATCGGCCGGCTATGCTTTCGCCAAATTCGAGCCCAAGAACTACAGGTACGTGGCGTATGTTGCAGGGCAGGCGTGAGTGGACTATTGCTGATGTTTGCACGCTGGGTGGTTTGATCCAGCAAACCAAGGAGACGATGATCCACTTTGTATTGATGCGGTGCCTACTGCTTGCGAGCACCATGGGCCCGACACTCGACCACAAAACGACGTTGGGCCCGCTATTCGTGTGGCTTTCGTGGCTCACTCTCCTCCGCGGCCTGTTGACGCTGTGCAAGGCGCGCTTCCAGCATGTAACCTCGTCCCCTTCACTTCCTCGCTGCATTAGTTTGGAGCGTGGCATGCTTAATTAAATGTGCGTGGCACTTCGTTCTCGTGGCAACAGCTCCTGACGCGCCCGATGACGTCCATTCGCGATCTTCGAGGCCTTAGCGGAGTCCTCACGCTCATCTTGGGCCTGAATCTTTTGCTGGCGTTCGGGTGCTCGCACCTGAACATGTTTGCTGACAAGATCTCGAGCGTTCCGTGGTTTGAGGCGGCACTACTGGTGATCAAGACGATGCAGCTTAGCGTCAAGGTCGGCTTCCATATGCTGGACATTGGGAACAGCAGTGTCTCGCTCGGCGACGACGAAGATTCTTCGACGGGCGAGGGTTACTCGGAGAACGGCGAGTTCTTCTTGCTCCTGTTCCAGACAGCGCTGAGTGCATTCTACCTCGTGCAGCTCGTTCTCTACTACCTCTACATCATCAGCGTGGACCAGTTCCGCGTTAGTCTGTTCGACTTGATCCTGATTATCAACGTCAAGAACGCGACAGTGCTGATGCTCGAGAAGATCAAGCAAGTCAAGTTTTACCACCGTCTCGTCGTCGACATGGACAAGTTGTTTCCGGACGCGACGCACGAAGAGCTGGACGCCGTTGCCGACGACGTGTGCGTCATTTGCCTCAAGTCCATGCCAACCCAGGCCAAGAAGCTGCGCTGCGGGCATTTGTTCCACCGGTTTTGTCTTCGCCAGTGCCTCCAAAAGGCATCGATCGGCGATTCCTTCACCGGCCTCGACACGCTCACGCGTGTTGCGAATGGCATGGTGCTCGATCCGCCCACCACGGGTGCATCGGCTTCAAACATGAACGTGGCCGCGCTACGCTGCCCGCTCTGCAGGAAGCACGTCTACTCTGGCAAGAGCGAGTCGCCAAACGCGTCGAGCACGGCAGTTGACGCTGAAGAAGTGGCGCGATCTCCAGCCGGTACCCACACAGGGTCGGACAGCGCGCTTTCTGAAAACGATACGGCAAATCAGCAACCGCAGCAACCCCACCAAGAGGCGAACAACGTTCCTGTGTCGACTGGAGGGGAGGATGCGTCTGTTGTCCCGCCGCCAGTTGAAGAGCATGCAGGGACAGAGGAGGTGCTTCGATTCAGCAGTACGTCGAGTGACTCTTGTTCGCATTGAGGTGGGCTGCTGTCGCTAACTCTTCTTTTGATTGCTGCGTGCTTTCAACAGCCGAGTTCCTGTCTCGATGGGTCCCGTTTCCCAATTTTTCTTTTGAGATCGTGCGGCATCGCGACGGCGTTCGCCTCGACGGTGGCGGCGGCGGGAATCGATTCGAGGTGACGCCCGAGATGGTCCAGCATATCTGGGAAGTGTTCCCGCAATACAGCTTCGACGAGATCCGCGCCGACCTTCAGCGCACACGGTCGCCCGAGCGCACAATGGACCGAATCTTGAGCGGCCGGCTGGACCAACGTCGACAGCAAGGAGGCGCCAGGGGAGGTGGCGAAGGTGAGCCACTCGGTGACCTCGCGGACGCGATTGACGACCTCGAGCAGGACTTGCGCTGGAGCGTGTCGACGCTCTGGTCGAGCCTCTGGACACTGGGCCCACGCCCCCACGGCCATCTTGCGCGGGCGAACTCGGACGCTCTCCACGCTGCCACGCCCGCGCCTCCATCGCCACGCGAAGGGGCTCGCCGTCGACGCGCGAGCAGCGGCGAGTGGCGCCAGTGACAAGCTCGCCGGGCGTGCACTGTACCAATGTAAGTGGCGTGGCATTTTTGCATGTTTGAGTGCGTATTGCACTCTCTCGACGAAGTGCTTGCGTATTTAAGGCATCGGGAGGTTAAGGGAGACCGCGAGGGCGTGACTGCATGGTGTGTGGCTCGTGGCATCGACCAATGCACTCTACGTGCAGCCTAGAACACCTCGAGGCGCGCGTCCGGGTCGACCGCGTACGCGGCCTTGTGCTTGTCGAAGAGCGACTGCAGCCGGGCCACGTACTGCGCGTGGTACTTGGCGACGTCTTCGCGCGTCGGGTGCGCGATCGTGGGCAACTCGAGCGGCTTGCCAACGACCGTGATGACGTCTGCGTCGTTCCTCGGCAGAAAGAAGCACACGACGCGACCAAAGAAGACGGCGCCCGGCACCTTGAACGAGTTGAGCAGCAGCCGCAAGCGCAGCAGATATGGGAAGGCGTGGTACAGCTGCTCCTCGCCAAACGTGTACACCGGGTAGATCTGTTTCCAGCGCCCATTGCGGTCAGTTCAAGCCCCACGCGGGTACATCCCCCGTCCTCCTCATATCTTTCGCAGCGCTCACCTTGTAGCCGTGCTGCAGCGCGAGCTTGACGAAGCCGAAGCGCTGCTTGAGGAACACGCGGTGGTTCCCGCGCTTGTACAGCGTGGCCTCCTCGAAGCCGCCTGGGATGAGCCCGACGTTCCGGCCGGCACGCATGAGCGTCTCCATGCTCTCCTTGCTCGCGTCCGTGAAGTTGGTCCAGCGCAGCATGTCGCGCAGCGCGGGCACGAAGAAGAGCGAGCCCGACACGAGCCACTTGACGTCCGCGGCTGCGAAGCGCGCGTGGTGCACGCCGTTGACCGTCATGCCCGACGTGAGCACGCCGTGCGGGTGGAACCCGAAGAGCGCCTTGTCATTGGCGCGCAGCGGCGAGTCGCCTCTCGCCATCGCCTCGGCCGCGTCTTCGCCCAGCTCGTCGAACACGCACGCGTTGAAGCGGAAGTACGGGAAGTCCATGTTGAGTCGGCGCGCCCAGACGCGCATCTGCGGCCACGTCTGCCACGCGTCCGGCACGGCTGCGGCGTAGCCCCAGTACACGGCGAGGAAGACGAGGAAGCACTGGACGATGACGGGCAGCGGCTCCAGCTCCTCGAGCGCCGTACGAGCCAGCAAGACCGACACAGCGCGCCACCCGATCGAGTAGAGCGTCACGACGCTCAGCAACGAGTACGAGCCGAGTCCGAGGACCCAGAGCGTGAAGAGGTACAGCAGCGAGAACGTGCGCCAGAACGAGCCCTTCAGCGTGCGCAGCTCTGACCGCGCATTGTTGTCGGGCCAGCGCGGGTCGCGGCGCGCTCTGCTGCTCACCATGGCGCCTAGAAGGGGAGGACGAGCGCTGGAAACGCGGACCGACCGCTTCAGGTTACGCACAGCTGTGACGAGCTGAACTCCTGGCAATGGGCGTAACCGCCGAGCGGGTACCTACTACTAAATCAGTAGATCGCAGCGGAGCCAGTCAGACCGAACGTCTGACTCACTCGTCAAAGTCGAAGATGGTGGCTGCAAGCGGCGACGAGCGCATGGGCCGCGCGCTCTTGGACTTGCGCCTCGCGGGGCTCTCAATGGTCAGGGACTGGTCGATGCCGAGGTCCAGAGGCACTCGGGGTGGCCGCAGCGACGGAATTGTGGGCGTCGACGGTGAAGCGGCCGGGGATGGAGACAGCATGACGTTGCCAGCGAGACGGCGGCCCGGACGACGGAACGGAGACGTGGGCAGGCGGTAATCTCTCCGCTTGCGCTTCCTCTCCGGCGTCTTAGGCGGGGTTGGAGAGTCCTCGCTGCCCATCGGCCTTGGCGCACGAAATCTGGTTGTTCCAGCAGCGGTGCTGGCGGTCCGAGTGGGCTCGTGCGCATCCGGATCGTGACGCCACTGCTCGCTGGAAGTGAGTCCAAGTGAGCTCGCAGGGCTACGCACCAATGGCTGTGCGATGCTGTCGGGCGGATCTGATGGGGTCCCGCAGACTCGCGCGAACTCGGCGTCCAGGTCATCGATCAGGCTGCGGGCGTCCTTGAGGAGACGGCGACTCGTGTGGCCGACCGAGGCAGCGCTGGATCTTCCATGAGACGCGCGTCGCTCCGAGCTCTTCCCTGGCGTCCGGCGCCGTCTTGGCGACGGGGTTTTGAAGCGAGAAGCCTGCGCATCGGCGCTAGGTTTTGGCCGAGGCGGGGTCTTGGGCGCCGGGGATGACCTCACAGACCACGCAGCGCGCTCAGGAGTTCCAACGCCTGCCGAAGTGACTGCATCTTGGCCACACCCGCCGCCACTCCCGCCGATAGGATCCATCGAGGTATCCTTGCTGGCTACAGCGCTCTCCTCGTCCGAGTCGCTCAGGCTAGCGCACAAGTTCCGTCGGCTGTGGGCTGCTCTAGCAGGAGACGATGTCGCAGCCGTGGCCCTGCCTGGTGTTGCTCGGTCTGGGGACATGACGTCTGATCGCATGTGCGTCGCCTCCTGATTGGACGGACCCGCACTGGCATGAGCCGCGCCAAAGGCTGCTGCATCCCATCCCTGCGTGGCAATAGCGTTCAACGAGGTCTCGACTCGAAGCACCGAGGCCGCGACCTCCGGGGTCAGCGCGCCGATCTGAGCGTGCAGCGCCACGAAGACTGCGAGAGCACGGAGCAGCAGGCGTGGCGACTGCCCTGGCAAGCGAGAGAGGACAGCGTGAACGTTGTCCCTCGAGTCGCTCATCAGACACCCAAGCAACAGCGCGCTGCAGCCGCCGAGGATGACGTCGTCCGGGTTCCAATCGGCGTCTTCATCTCCAGCTGGACCCTCCATGGCATCGCGGGAGCCGTCGATCAGCTGGACGAACGACTGCACTTTGGCGAGGAAGAAGTGCGTGAACAAACTGCACACGCTCGGCGGCAGTCCGTCGGTCATCACTCGCGTAGGCGGCGGCTTCAACTGCGAGAGCGCGCGGCGGTTCTCTTCGCTGTTCTCTACGCAGTTGGCCATCGCGCTCAGCAGCAGCAGGTACACGTCAAACACCAGCTTCTCATCGACCACCACCGACTGCCGCGTATCGCCGGGCGGTTCTTCATCGCCTTGGGTTGACTCGCGTCCTGGAACTCCCTCGACGAGATGCCACGCGTGACAGAATACGCTCAACAGCACCCGCATCCCGTCCAAGGAGGACATGTGCGCGTCTGCCGCTGAGTTCTGATGCGTCACGTTGATGAGCAAGCGCATAGCCGCTAGAAACACCTCGACCGCCTCGGTGACGCACTCGAGCGTCTTGGACGACGCCCAGAGCTCGCCAGAGCGCCAGCAAACGTCTCCGAGAACGCGGACGATCGCCAGAAGCATCACGAAAAGCTTGTGGCTGGTCGAGAGGCGGCGCTGCACGTTGCTCGAGAGGAATGCCGCCTGTTCCAGCACCTGCAGCACCGCGCCAAGCCGATGTAGCGCCGACTGCTGTGCCTCAACCTCATGCTGGGCACCTTCCTGCCCGAGCGCCCGTATCCCGCTGGACTCCGGCTGCACCAAGTCTATAAGCGGCACGAGACGTAGCTCAAGCGCGCGCATGAGAGTATCCAGCGCCCCGAACCGCACGAGCCACGCCTTACGGTCGCTAGCAGCCTTGAAGGCCGCTCCTGCCCTGCTCTGTCGGTCCTCTGGCGCAGCTACTCTTAACTGGTGAGTCTCTGAAGCCGCTTGGATTGACGAACCGGCGGATGGCGGATCGGCACCACCGCCTTCTGAAAGAGAATTACCAATACGCGCGTCTTGAGACCCGACACCGTTGCTGCCAGCGATGCTCTCGATCTGGAGCAAGTTGCAGAGAGCGGCGCAAAGTACATCCACCGTCGTCAAGGCCGCTTGACCATTGGCAACCGCGAACGCAGAATCGCCAGCGACCAAAGCACACAGCCGAGCTTGAACACCCGCATCACTCTCATCTGATCGGCTACGACCTGGGGCAGCACCAAGCGCCTGCGCCTCGACAGGGAGCCCGACATCCCCGCTTGCTGCTGCAGGTGTCGCACTCGTGCGCTTCCTCTTCAAGCACGACTTCTTCAACGCTGCCTTGTTACCCCTCGTGGGTCCATCCATCGGTGCTGCGGCACCCTCCTCTTCACAAGCCACGCTTGCATTCACTGAGAGACTGCTCCGAGGTGTTAAAGCCCCTGCTTGCGGTGCTACTGCACAGCTCTGGCCCGCCGCCATCGCCTCCACCTCCGCCTTGAGCGCGCCCACAAGAGCGCCAAAGGTGCGCTCGTCAACGAGCACCGCGGCGGCTTCTGCGTCGAGCGTGAGCGAGTACAGCAGCACCGACACGCACAGTTGCAGCGTTCCAGACGCGTTCGCTCCGCCTGTGCGTTCCCCACACGCGCCTTCTGCGTCGCTTGGACCCCGGCCGCACGGCCGCAGGAGACGCAGCACCTGCCGGATACGCACGCACGCGTCTCCCTCCGCGCCATTCCTGCAGGAAAGCAGCGCCGCGAGCAGCTCGCGACTCCGTAGAATGCGCGCCAGCTCGACCACACCCGCTTTCTGAGCGTTGGGCGCGCCGTTTCCTCGCTGCGACGCGTCCAGGACGCCCGACAAGTGGTAGTCCACGTCCGCCAGTTGGGCCGCCAGCTCGCCCTTGACCTGCAGAGACGCCGTCGTATGCAGGCGTGAGGCGCCGATAGTGCTGGATACAGCGAGTCGGTTGCTGACGCGAGAGTATGCAGCGAACTTGCGCCGCGCTTGCTCGAACGACATGGCCTTGTCCGCCGCCGGGTCCGCCGCCGGGTCTTCCGTCATCACAACGTCTCCGCCGTCGCTCTGTTGGGCCATGCGCGCCTCCAGGAAGGGTATCGGCGGATAGAACGATCGAAGGCGCACTCACTCGTGCTGGTGGCGGATCGGCCGACGAAGATGCGGCTCCACGAGCACGAGCACGAGCGCGAGCACGGCGCTCGTGATCCTTCCTAATGGTCCGTGACGCTTTCCGTTGTTGCTGCTGAATGTCGGGTGCGGAAAGGAAAGGTTACACAGTTACAGTTACACCGAAACCCCTTGTTAGAGCGAATCACATCACTCCATGTCGTCCTTTTCGACCAATCATTCACGTCTGTCCTAATTCCTGGAAGCAGCACGAGAAGAAAGAAAGACGAGAGAAAAGCGCGACGCCAAAGCCCAAACGTAACCAGAGAGAAAAGCAACGACGGCGGAAGAAGCGATGGCGCCCGTGTGCGAAGCGCTGCTGGCCAAGCTCAACGAGCTCATGGACTTTCTGCGGTTCGCGCGGCTCCCGTCAGCCTCCTTCCGCGGCGTGGTGCGTCCTGTGTGTCTGTGTATCCTCTCCGGGTATTATAGTAGCGGCGAGAGAAGCAGGCGCGGCGACTGACCTCGAGCGGTCCGGTCTTTCTGTTTGACTCGACAGGTTACGTTCATGTTCAGCGCCTCGAGCGAGGACGCGGACGAGGTTACGTGCATCCGCACGATCGACATGCGCCGGGGTACGTACGCTCGTGCCACCTGCGCCGTGCCTACTCCACCCACGCTCTGACCCACGCCGACGGACGCGCTCGTTCCCCTGAACACCGCCAGGGCTGGAGATTGACAACACAACGCTGCACCCGGAGGACCCGTTCCTGCCCGAGGTGGCAGTGGTACACGTGAGTCTGGCGGACTTTCTGTACATGTACTCTGGCGAGGCGTCGGCGGGCGAGATCGCGAGCATGGTGCTGTCGGGGCGCGTGGGCGTGGCGTGGAGCGCCTACGGCAAGCTCAAAGCGTTCGCCGAGGGCTTTGACTTTTCGACCGACAAGTGGGACGCGTACTACGCTGACCTGGACGCGCGGGGCGTGTCGCGCGAGCTCGCGCCGTGCACGAGCGGCTGCTGCGCGCAGAGTACCAAGGAGGAGATCGACGCCAACTGGCTGCTGGTCTCGGACGCCACGTCGACCAGCGGCGGCGGCGACTGGGAGGTCGTCTCGGACCTGCAGTGCCTCTCGGTCTCCAAGGAGCAGCGCGAGGAGATGGAGCAGATCTCGGGCATGGCGCAGCTCGACGAGTGGCTGGCGCGGCTGTGGAGCGGCACGCACCGGCTCGCGCAGCACCAGCAGACGAGCGTCAAGAACTCGCTACAGGACCTCAAGGTCATGGCCGGCAAGTTCTTCGTGTCGCTCGAGGCGTGAGACGCGGCGGCATCGTATCGCGCGTGTCTTGCCGGGCTTGCGACGTGCCGATAGACGACGGCCGCCGGACGCAAGCTCTGCGTGCTTTTCGTCTGCACATTCGCGTGGACCTTATCATTATCTATCGATCGCTCCGTCTTTTGAGCCCGTGCACGCCATTATCGTATCGTTCTCGCGGTCGCCTCAGCCGGCACGGACGTAGGCAACGCTGCCAACGCTTGGGGGCTTCCCATGCGGACGCCACCGACGGTTATATTAATATACACAGTACGGTACAGTAGCATAGCGTGATGATTACTTCTATATACTCTTTCTTCGTAGCCCCCCAAAAATCTTGTCGCACCGAACGCGTTGGACATGATTGACACGAACTTTGGATTCTGTATTCCGTATTAACAGGCTCTCTTGGTTCTTTTTAAAATGTATTCAAACCCATTTGTATTTGAGCGTAGGAAAAAATCCAGGGGTGGCTCAACGATGTTGATGGACCATAAACAACCCAACAGATCATTCACGAACGCCGCCTTGACGGGTTCCTTCCCACCTTGCCATCAATTGCCACTTTGCAAGTTGCCAGCTCGAGCTCAAGCACAAACGATCACTACACTACATCCGTCGGTTCGTGGCTACGAACCCGCCGACCCAACGCCCGACAACCATCACCGACCACTCGATGACAATGGGTCTCTTCCACGCGCGAAAGCCGTGTGACGCGTCTTCTCCAGTGGACACACATGGCGCTTCCAGGGACTGCAAGCGCGAGTCACGGTGGCGGCGCCACAAGGAAGCCAAGGGCGAGAGCGTCCATGTCGTGCGCCCCCACGACACTCTGGTGACCCTCATCCAAACGTCTCCAAGCAGCAGCAGCAGCAGCGGCAGCAGCCCTACCGGCACGCGCCGCCGCCGAGCCGCGTGAGCGACGACAAGGCGCCCCAAGGAAGAAGGCGCGGACGCGTGTGAGCTCATGCACTGTACAGTAGAAAAAGGAATCCAGTGTTGTTGTTGATGCTAAACAAGATGAATGAATCCCAGACAAATGGCGTGCTTCCATCACATTAGAGTGAATGCTTATCTTTACCATCATTCCGTTTTCGGTTGAAGTTGCAGCGGCTGTATTAATGGAAGGTGATGTGATGACGGCCCTCGCGACAAGATGGCGCCTTCCTTCCATACTGTAAATCAAAGTATAATAATCACTCTGCGACGCTTGCGATCCCTTCTGGCTGTCGCTAATTCTGCATGCCCTTGGTCTGATTTCCTTGGCTGATCAGCTCACGATGGTGATTTGGAGGAATGCGATTTGTGCTAGAGTCCCAAACCAGCAGCTATAGTACAATAGATCGCGATAAGGCATGCTTGGCCCGTTTTGCGTCTTCGAATATTGTATTGAAGGACAATAATCAATAGAGAGCTCAATGAGCCCCCAAATACGGCAACAAACTAACGCTGTGGTGACGGATGGAGCTTTACCAAAATGTGGGCTACACTCCAAGCGTGACGATCCGTATCCTAAGAGCTAATGTATACTTCAACCACTACCATTCCAACAGTGACGAATAGCGGAAGGCGAGAAGCAAGACCAACGCACCGCGCGTTCACCGCAACGCTGCCGATATCTTCAAGGATACTGGTCGATCACTGCGTTTCCCGCGCAGGATGCACAATGGAGAGTCTCTCCGAGTCGACAGGATCTTACACTGATACTATTATTAGACGTTTGGGTGGTGGATTCTGTCGAGGAGCAGAGCTCATTGAGCATGCGCCGATTGTGAGGAGCATACCTGTGTGTGAGTATTCCGGTCCGTACCTGTGCTGATCTCTATCGCAGTGCACTTCCCACAACTACTGTATTACATACTCCGAGTAGTGTTCACGCTGGTCCGGCAGACGCTGTCCGCCCGTGCAGCGCACACACTACACATTACTGGCCCCACGCTCTCGTATCACTTTGACACAATCTAGCCCGAGCGCTAACTCAGGACACCCGAGTCCAGCAACAACCAGCCCTATTAAGTACGCTCGAAAGCCTCTAGTACGGCGCACTTCCAGTCTCTCGCTAGCAAAACTCGGAGCCTTGACCGCCACGAACTTTTCCACAACTGGACGACGCCCTTTATCCGGCGGAACAATGGCTTGAAGAGCAGACTAATCGTCGGCTCGCGCGTAATGTGCATCTCTCATCAAATCCAAGTGTTAATACAGTCGCACGTGGCTTTGACACGACAGTGACGACTCCTTGCTGCATTTACTGCGGATCACAAGCCATTGCCATTGACAGCGGAGAAGGCGGCGCGAGCGTTCCTTTGACCGAAGAGCGGAGACGAAAATGGAGAGAACATTCGTGCACCAGTGTCCTGTAGTTTATTATAGGTCTGGGCGTACTCATGTATGGTTCGTGCTTTGGTTCTGAAAGGCACAAACGTGGGGAAAGATGCTTCAAAAATCGGAGAGCGCCGCACCACATATTAGTCGCGTTGAATCAGTATATTCTGTACTAAACGTTTGTTGAATCAGTATATTTGGAACGTGAACTGGCTACCACACAGTACATAGAAGAGGAGTCAGACAAGATTGAACTGACTAGTTCAGCATGCTGAAAATGATCATTGAAATCAATATATATTTGTAGAGTTGTCTTGTCGAGTGGAGGCAGGTTTGTATCTTTATTGAAGGGTTCAAAGAAGGTAGTGCATTAATTCATGAAGGCTATTCTTGTCAATGAGCCGGCTTTACTGATTTCTCACAATTTCTCGCTCCCGATCCAAATTCGGACCGAGTCTTCTCGGAAAACAGACTCACAATACACCGTAGAGGTGTATTGGTAAAGTACAGTAACGCCATCGGGTTGACTTGCTTGCAGTAGAGTGGCTGGCCTTCCCCCCTCTGCCAGTCTCTATCCCCGCGCTCCCTACCCGCGACCTGCATACAAAACATCATATATTTGCCCCGAACCGGCCACTTTTGTGCCTGCCTTCGAGCTCGCGTGCTTCCGACCCGCTCGTCCAGCACGCCATTCCCCATCGAGACCGCCACCGCGAACGACTCGCCCGAGCCTTCCGCGTCGCCGTCTTGATACTCTCGGCGCTCCTCAGACCCCCAAAAAGAGCAGCAAACAAGAGGTCAGACCAGACTCCCACCCCCTCGGGCTTTCTTATTGCCAGCCAGACCTCCTCCGCTGCAGCCTTATCCCCACCACGAGCGACGCCATGGCACCTCTCGGGTACGCGGAGGAACACACGTCGCGCGCGTCCGCGGGCTCGGACGCCATGTTCCCGACCGCGGCGCAGCCGTACGACGTCAAGGACGACGCCGAGGGGATCAAGGCGCAGCTGCGGCGCCGCAAGAAGCCCGTGCTCGCGGGTCTCGCGCTGCTCTGCGTCGTCGTCGTCGGGCTCAGCGTCGGCCTCACCACCGGCTCGGGCAGCGAGACGGCCAACACGCAGTCCGCCGAGGTGCGTCCGGCGTCGAGCTTTGTGTAAAGCTCCCTCCAGTGTGTACTGACCTGACCGTAGCCAACCGATTCGAACCGAACTTAACCCATGCATCCATCGTTCCCATGCCACGCAGGACTCGTCGTCTGCGACGGGCGCGCTGTCGCCGTCCGCCACGAGCGACTCGGCCATCGTGGGCTCCGTCACGGCCGGGGACGCGGACGGCCAGGACGCGACCACCGGCTCGGCGTCTGCGTCCTTCTTGTCCGCGTCTGGATCGGGCAGCTTCAGCTCGTCGGCCAGCGACTCGGCCGACAGCGTGGCGGGCGAGGCCGGCATCTCGTCGTCCTCGGGCTGGTCGCTCTCAAGTAATGGCTCGGCACTTCTTCCTCCGCTGCTGCTTCCGCTAGTGACGACTAAACTGACTCGCCCGCTGCTACCGTTACAGACTCGACGACCAAGTCGCCCTCGGCCTCGGCCTCGGCTTCGGCCTCCGAGTCCTCGGACGGCGAGGTGCTCGCGTACAGCGTGGTCGACTTTGACTGGACGGACGCGTCCAACTGGGAGTACGCGAGCGGCGCGTCCGTGTCGAGCGACATGGTGACGAGCAGCGGCATCACGCTCACGCCGGCCAACAGCGCCGAGCCGATCCGCACGCGGCAGGGCTGGAGCGGCGAGAAGGTCGTGTACATTGAGTGGGAGCGCTCGTCCACGAGCGACACCAACATCTGGATGCTCAACACCAAGCTCCAGGACCAGTTCGGCGCCAACAACGGCTGGCCCTACTGGGGAGAGATCGACCTCTTCGAGATGTTCACGCAGGACACCATCACGCACCCGGCCTACGACTTTGGCGGCTTCGGCGGCTTCTCGTCTGTGAGCAGCTACGGCCAGCTCACCATGCACATGGGCCCGGCCACGGCCAACGGCAGCCCGTGCTTCTGCCCGGCGAGCCCGTCCAAGAGCTCCTGGTACCACAACACGGCACCCATGACGTCGGGCTGCACGGCGCAGTTCTCCAACGACCCGAGCAACTCGCTGGCGGCCGTCTGGGGCTCGGACGGCAACGGCCAGTACATCCAGCTCATCCAGAAGCCGACGCTGACCAAGGGCGGCAAGCTCAACGGCGCCGACACGTACGACATTGCCACGGGCAGCGGCGCCGTCACGCCCAAGATCTACAACAACGCCCAGCTCTTCTGGGGCGTCGACGCGTCCGACGCGTGCGCCGCGGCCGGCGGCCACAACGCGGCCACGGGCTTCCCCTTCTTCGAGAGCTTCCGCCTCATCCTCGAGGAGCAGAAGCAGGGCGACGCCAGCGCCTCCTTCACCGTCAAGAACATCCAGATCTTCACGCCCAACTAGGCGCCGTGTGCGTGACGACCTATTGTAGGCGGCGCGGGCCCTACGTAGAGCTCGGCCGCGCGTCGGAGAAGGAAGACGCGCGGCCATTTCTTTTATTCGGCAAGGGAAGGTCGGCGCGGACTAGATGCCGCGCTTTGAGCTTTTGTTTTTCTTTTCAGAGTCGGTCGTGAGTTGGTGGTGTCCAGACGTGCCGTTCGGGTAGCAGTCGCCACGTGAGCGAGAGCGTGGAGGAGCCGATAATGCATGTGTTCGTGCCCAAACATCACCAAGGGGTTAGTATCTAGACTCGACATGCTCCCTAAGGTCTTCAGCCGCTTCGTCCTCCCTCACAACCGCCGGAAGCCGCGCAAACAAGCGCCTGCACGCGTCACTACTAATGCTACTCGCCACGCCAGGGGCCGACCCGAGGTGACCGCAAGCGCACGAGTATGCGGGCGTAGAGCCTTCCAGACGAGCCTCCGTCGACGGTGGGAGGACGACGGGCGTGATCGAGTGGCTGGCGTGGCACCGGCGCACGCAGTGACGGCATACGGGGGACAAGGCGCATGACTCGCAGCGGAGGAACACGCCCATAGGTGCAGGGGTACGCGACTGCGAGCGCTCACACGCGCAACTTGCGTCTAATACGCACCACACCAACACGCACACACGCGTGTCAGGTGTCAGTCAGTGTCTGTGAGCTCCCCAACCGCCTTCTACCGGCCAACGTACGCCTCATCAGCTCTTGGTCAGATCCCTTGCGGCTAGTAGCGATCGAGACACTAGGGACGGCCGAGACGAGCTTCTCCAACGGGAACTGCCGCCACCGATCCATCTTGCCCTCTTTCAGCCCCATAAGCCAAGCAAGCACACCGTCAGCAAGTGCCGACATCATCCGCCTGCTCCATGGCGAGCGTACCGGAGCGGAACAGCGCGAGCGTGTGGTGTGCGCCGACTGAGAGCTGCGTCAAGAAGCCGCTGCCCATCGCCGCCGTCGCTGGCACGTCAACCTGCCACGGCACGAACGTCGAGCGCGAGTCCGTGCGAGTCGTCTTGTGCGCTCGAGCGTCTCCCCACGTGTACAGCTCGCCATCCCCTTCCACCACGCAACCCCGACGCCGTCAGCTCAAAGACCTAGCTGGCTGGTCGGTCGTCTTCGAGGCATGCGCTGAGCGATACCTACCAGTGATTGCCGCCGAGTAGCGAGCCCCCGCGCCGACGCTGGCGATGGCGAGCCCCGCCAGCTCGTCCACGAGCGTCGGCATCTCGACATGCGTCGCTGCACGCCCCACGCCCAGCTGCCCGAACTGGTTGCCCCCGAACGCGTACAGGAACGTCGGTGCACCGCCCCCTCCGCCGGCGCCGCAGAGCACGAGCGAGTGGTCGGCGCCTGCCGCGGCTCGGCTTGCGGCGAGTCCTCGGAAGAAGGAGACTTCACGCGGCGATAGCTCGTCGCTCGTGTCCGTCCAGCCGACGCCCAGGCGGCCGAGCGCGCTGCTCCCCCACGCCATCACTAGCGAGTACGCGGTCGCCGGCGGCGCGGACGCAGCGGCATGCGAGCGAGGGAGGAACACGCCGACGACGTGGCCGTGTCCGGCCGCAATGTGCACGGGGACGACGCCTGTCAGCGACTCGACTCGCGCTGGCGTTCCCACCGAGTCGCGATGGCCGAGGCCGAGCTGGCCGTGGCAGTTGCGGCCCCATGAGTAGACCAAGCCGGACGCGGACGTCGCGACCACAAAGTGGTCGCCGATCGCCAGCGAGTCGATCGGCTCGCTCGCAAGCGCTTCGACAGCGCGCGGGACCCGATCGACGACGAAGCGACGCGCAGGCGTTGGCGGTTCTGGAGTCGCTTGGTTGCTGTCGTGGCCTCCGTCTTCACCATCCAAGCCGTGGCCTCCTTCCACGTCGTCACCACTTTCATCACCGTCTTCGATGCGATTGTTCTGGCTGTCTTCGACGTCATTCACGTCTATTCCTTGGTGGGTATCGTCAGCTTCGTCGCCGTGCCCGAGCTGGCCAAACATGTGCGTGCCCCACGAGTACACGCGGCCGTCCTCTATCCCGTCTCACGTACGAAAGCGCCGTAAGGAGAGGCCAAACCACTTTGCGCGAGGTATTATAACAGCGAGCAGGCGGAACGAACCGTCAAGCGCGTAGGCTGCGAAGTGCCCCGCGGCAATCGCCACAATGCGCTGACCGCCTCGCCAGTCCTTTGCTGCGCATTGAGCGCTCTGCTCCTCCTCAAACTCGGTGTTTATATCGTCAATAGCCCCGAGTACTAGGCACGGCCGCCACATATTGCAGCCGTCTTGCGCCGGGAACAACCGGCCGGACTCGTACACCACGCCATCGTCTTCTCCAAGCCACGATCGCATCAGTGAGAGTGTCAGATACTTGGAGCATAACGGTAGTTTCCACGCAAGACGGGTGCAACGCGAGGCTCACACGTGAGGAACACGCTCAGGCGATCGCCAGCAGCCACGGCGCGTACATTGTCGCGACGGAAGAGCGGGATGGGCGCCATGGCGACCGACCGCTTGGTATGATTGAGCGCCAGCGCTCCGTCCGTCGATCCGTAGCCCCACGATACCGGTCGCGAGCGCCGCGCCGCCTCGTTCGCGTGTTTAAGCATCGTCGCAGCGATTCGATACGCTTCACCGACTCGACACGCATTCCCGAGCGGTCCACTGACAGCGCTCGCAGTCGATGGAGCATTTGCCGAGCCGGGAAACGCCTCGCGGGCCAGGAACGTGGCCGTCTCGTGGTACTTTGGCGGTCGCACAATCCGCTTCTGTTTCTGCACTTGGCTTGCGCGCAAGCCCGAAGCGCCTCTTTTGTCGCTGGCATCAAGCGGTGGTGTCGCGTGCTCAGTATGAACGGCTAGGCTTGGCGGTCGGACAACTTGAGGTCGTGGTGGCGATACAACGGCAGTTGCCGGCGCGGTAGTCGATGCCGCCGCCGCTCGCCTCTGCGGGCTTCTTGGCAACATTCCACTCCACGAAGACGGGAAGAGTGCACCTTCGGGGGAGCGTTGAGGGGGCACGGCGCGTCTATTCCGAGCTATGGGGGACCGTGATAGTCGGGTTGCGCGTCCGACTGCTGGTCGTGACTTGTGGCCAGCGACGCCCCAGCAATGGACGCGAGAGGTCGGTGAGGGATCTCCACCTCTGGAGATCGGCGACGCAGTGTGCGCACGTCTCGGAGAAGAGTGAACAGCGACAGAAGCGCGTGGAGAAGCTGTGTGGCGCCAAGTGACACGCCCACGACGCCGATGATCTTGAAATGTGCCTCCATCTTCTCCAGCAGAGCGAGTCGGCACCAGGAAGCGCCGGAAACAGGGCACGAGAGTGGCTCTACGGCGACGGAGCCTCCATCTATCCCCTCACTACCGCTCGCATCGGCATTTACCGGAATGCACGCACTTGGCGAGCAGTACTTGTCGCTTCCAAGGTTGTTGGCTGCCACAATGTCGTCTATGAACGACTTCTCGGACGCCGAGGACGAGGACAGCACTTGAACGTCGGCGTAACCACAGCACACGAGCCTGCTTTGCACGTCGTGCCACTCGCCAGAGTTGCCAGCCGCATAGGCAACGACGTTGGCTACAAGCGCCGTCTCAAAGCCGTGGGAGGACGAGGCGGAGGTCTCGAGCGGCTGTGCTCTTGACGCCGCATGCTCGAGGACGAGCGCCGTCGCCCCGCCAGTGACAGCAGCGATCGCTCCGACCATGCCCAGCCCTACAAACTGCCAGCACCCATCGACGTTAGGCGACCAAACTCCATACAGACACTCCCATCGCCAGCGAGCGCGTACCAGTGCCAGTACATAGTTGCGCTTGCCTGATGTGACGCACTTTCGCTGGCGT
The DNA here is from genome assembly GCA_023338055.1 of Phytopythium mirpurense. Classification (NCBI taxonomy): domain Eukaryota; phylum Oomycota; class Peronosporomycetes; order Pythiales; family Pythiaceae; genus Phytopythium; species Phytopythium mirpurense. The sequence goes on from JAADXZ010000036.1 coordinate 48,498, forward strand.
TGAAGCCCGACGATGCTGCCAATAGCCACGAAAGTGAGCGCTAGCGCCGTGAACGACACGATCCACAGCGCGAGCGTCGGCGCGACCGCGCCATCGTCTTCGAAGAACCGCAGATACAGCCCGAGGCACATGATGCACAGGCCAGCGAAGATCAGGAGCACATCCAGCGTGTAGAGCACGGCCTTGGCGGCGCTCACGCATAGCTCGCGGCGGATGATGTCGCTGAAGAGGACTCGACGGCGCATTGCCACTCGCTCGCGGTGGATGCGGCTGATCTGGGACAGCGACCGCAGATGCAACTTCTTGGGTCGCTGCGCTTGCTCGTCCCCGTTCACGTCGTCATTGAGCGCGGTGGCGTGTGCTGCAGCGAGTAAATCGATGCTCTGATGGGCAATCGCGTCGTCGCGTGGCTGCTCTTGAGAGCTCGAAACGGCGCTCGCCATGATGCACCGACCGCGCCGGCTGGATTGAGACTCTGGATGTGAAATGGCCTGCCAAACCAGCGAAAACGAGAGATGCATCCCAGGGCGGGCGGAAATACACCATACCTGTTGAAGAACCCGCTCTGGGTCTATTTTCTGCCGCAGTGTCGTCTCTTTCCTGGGTGGTCCGCTCTGCAAGCACTCTTCCAACCTTCTTCCCTGCAACGTTTTTCCGAAATAGGGTCTCTCCATTGATCGGAGGAGCTTCCACACAGTCAATAATACTCCAGCTTCCTCGTCAGAGCGACTGTGTGGTGCGCGCCACAAGCCACCTGCGCGAACGAAAACTCAGCGAGAGCCCCAACACGCCGGATCTGTGCGTCCCGGACGTCGAGCTTGGCGCCGTTGCCTGCCGCCGCCGAGCCCCACACGTACAACTTGCCGTCATGTGTCGTCAGGGCCGACGTGAACGTGCCGCAGGCAAGCTGGCGAATCACATTGACCTCGGTCATGTCCATGCCGCGGCTGAGCGTCCCGACAGGCAAGCGTATCTTGTGCGGGGCAAGGACGACCATGTCGGGGGAGGCCACGAGGTCGCTGCCCAACTGACCTGCGGCAGCGTCACCCCACCCGTACAGTGTGCCATCCGCCGAGCAGGCCAGGGTATGGTAACTCCCGCAGGCGATCGACGATATCATCGGCTTGGACGACTCATCGCCTCCCTGCCTCTCCATCCATGGACCCTCAACCCTCCGTGGCGTCAGGCAGTTCTCCGTGGAGCCGTGGCCTAGAGCTCCTGATGCCCCGAACCCCCAGGTGAAGACGTCCCCGGCGTCATTGAGAGCGCACGAGTGGCATTCGCCGGCCTTGACCTGGGTGATCCTCTGCCCCGCCAGTCCTTCCACCAGCACTGGCAATTCGGCGTCTAACTCGACGCCATTGCCGAGACGCCCTCCAAAGCCCGCGCCAAAGGCGTACACCGCCCCGCTTCTCGCCAGCACAAGCGTGTGCTCGCGCCCGCACGCGACGTCGCGGATCTTTTCCTTGAGCGCGCTCACTCGAGCGGGAAGCAGACTGCTCTCCGAGTCACCTGTGCCCAGACGCCCAGCTTCTGCCCAGCCAAAGCCGTAGAGATCCCCGCGACCAGTGACAACCATAGTGTGCTCGCGCCCACACGCGACGCTGGCAACGCCGCCAGATTCCGTTCCCGTGGAGCTGATCAGACTGTTGAAGAAGCTCACGAGCGTCGGCTCATCATACGACTCCTCGTTTCCATGGCCGAGACGCCCGCACTCGCCGTATCCGAACGTGAAGAGCTGTCGGTCGTGCGTGACGAGCGCCGTGTGACGGTATCCGCACGAGACGGACACGACGCGACGCAGCGGCTCGGGTACACGAAGCAGCGTGATGCTCTTTTCCAGCTGAGCTGCTGCATCTTCCGTGGCAGTGGTCGCTGACGATAGGCGGGCTTCGTCGTCCAGTGAGAGCCCGAACGGCTTGCCCCACAGGAACGCAGCGCCTGGGACGGACGTGTCTGCTGCTATCGCTGTCTCTCTCAACGTCGCTTGCCGGTGCAGCTTCGTTGTGTTTGCCATGAGTAACGACCCAGGCAGCATCCACGACTCGCTGGCCCCGCTCGCTGGAGGCAGCAGATACGACTCGATGAACCAAAGCGCGTCCACCTGCGAGCTCGATTTCATCGGCGCGCTGCTGATTCCGTAGTTCGTTCCGCCGAACGAGTTCTGGATCCTGGCCGACACGGACGATTCCGACTCCATGCTGCTGCTGGAGTCGTGGGTATCGCTGCTGCCGCTGCTGTACTTGACGTTTTGAGCAGGACGACAGTCGTCAAAGCTGCTCAGCACAGTACCAGCAGAGCGACCGCCTCCAGTGTGGCGACGCCCACATAGCACCGCGCGCAATGATGCCACCAACACTGGATCTCGACGCTTGGTCTCGACACGCCGACAGTACGCGTCCACAGCCGGCACAACGCCTAGCCAGACGGCTCGGTCCTGCTCATTCTGAAGCCGCAAGCGCAGAGACGACTGCGTATTAGAGGCAGGGGGAAGCTCGAGCGCGGCCTCTGGGTTGGCAAACTGAAGAGAATACACCGGGTGCGACGACGCGTTTCGCGCAAACTGAGCCAGGTTTGCGGGACGATAAAAGAACCGCAACGTCTCCAACAGCTCGTGGCACTTCTCCAGACCCGCAGGCAAGTCGTCGTCCGCGCCGACGAGCTCTAAACACCCCAGCGCTACCTTGTACTCGACTGGGAACAAGGTGCTGCTTGTAGAGATGATCCGACGCGCTAGGCGGCAGCTCTCATGCGCTGACGCCCGATGTTCGGGGGACTGAGACGCCGACACGCTTCGGAGAGCGAGCCCAAGGTACGCACGGACAGCCGTCTGGTCCTCCCAAGCGCTCATCGCTCGTTCCAACGCGGTGTCATGGCTGAACATCAGCGCACTACGGAACGCGCGCGCTTGGCGCTGGTAGTACTGCAGCCACGACCCGTTGTCCTTCTTTGACATGGAGCTCGTGTTCACTCTGTCGAACTGGATGCGGAAAAACTGCAAATGGCTCCACAGCATCGACGGGTGCACCACAATCTCCTGGCCCGGGCTGCCACTTTCGTGGTCGAAGACGAGGTCGCTCTCGCTGCGAAGGAACGGGACCGTCAGGAAGCGATTCTCGTGGATCTCGGGCAGCACCGTCGCTGCCAGCCGGGCGCCAAGCACCCTCAACAGTCCACTGAATAAAATAGACGGGTTGGCTTTCAGCAGTTGCCGGTACTTGTCCAGCGACCGCGTCTCTTCGAACACCCGCGAGTCGAGAGCGAAGCAGCCAGCAAAGGTGCCAAGCGCGTACCAGATTGGGCCGTCCACTTTCCAAAACTGGTCGCCACAACACTCGCGGATCGGGCACGCGCCACCAGGCAAGTCGTCGTGGAACAGGCCGTGGATGATGGAATCGATGAACTTGATCGCACGCGTCTTGCGCGCCTTCCATCGGCTCAGTAGCTTTGTGCCGTCGCTGATCATGTAGTAGCGAAACAGCGTCTTGGCGAGTCGGGAAATGATCTCGGCCGCGACGATGATTCGCATACCATGCTGCCGATGCGCGTTAAGGTGATGGAAGACCAAGGGCAGGAACGTCATGTTGACGCCTTCTTCTCGCATCACGTGGCGAAGATGGAGGGCGTCGATCACGTAGGTGCCCTTGTTGTCGACCGCTTCTTCTTGCAGAACCGTCGCAGCAAGAGATGACCGTCTGCGTCGGATGGCAGGGCGAGCCAGACGATCTCGATCACCACCCGGGGATGACGTCGTGGCCGCAAAGTCCCTGCTGTAGGGCGTTGCGATCGCCGTGTTGGAATGGGCCAGTCGATGCTGCTGCACCGGGCTTGAAAGGGTATGCGACCTGAGGACAGTATTTCTGGTGACAGGCGACGGCAGCACATCTCCAAGTGTCACGAGCTGTGACGAAAACTCCTTGACATGGCGGGCCAAGATGGTCTTGACGTTGTCTTCGAACTCGTGGGCAACGCCGAGCCCAACGTCTTGGCGCGGGCGTCCGTTACGACTGGCAGCGATTGCAGACATCAGCCCCAGCACCGCGTTGTTCTTCTTGAGCTCCTGGAGCCGCCGCACCAACGGGTGAATCTCGATCTGCCGCTTCAACACGAACCCTTCCAGCAGGTTGAGCGAGACTTTGCTGGCCTCGTCATCCACGACGACGACTATATCTCCTCTGAGTGAGAGGTTGGTCGAGCTGTTCGACTGGAGCAGAAACGACTTGGCGAGGTAGTTTTCGCCGGCTTGCACGGGTGCGTCTAGCTCGAAGTAGACCAAGTTGAGGAATGGAACACTCCGGGGAGTCTTGTCCGCGACGAGCTCTCTCACATCAGCCGTCGAAAGAGCCTCAACCACATGCCCATCGGCTGAAACTTGCCGAATGAGCATCCCTTGAACAAGTTTGGAGCGCAGCGAGTTGCAGAGCACGTCGTCATAGCGCGTGTCAACGCGAACCAGTGTGGTGTCCCTGCGTCCGGGGATCTGCCGAACCCATAGCTGCGGGAAATCCTGGTACGGAAAGTATCGGAGGGTCTTCGCAGCCTTCAGCGCGCCCGTCAGCTCTGCCAGGTCGCGCCTGTCTACTGACATCACGTTGTACTTGTCCCCTCTCAGCTCCGCACTGGCGAGAACGCGGATGCCTCTCATCGTGAACGCCGTCACTAGTGAGAAGGCAGGGAGACGCGCGGATCCGCTCTCGGTGACAGGATTCTCGGAGAGGTAGAGCTCCAATAGCGACCGGAATCTCGCGAGGTTGGCCGTCTCCTTTCCCAATCGCTTGTGCCCTTGCCACGTCTTGGTGCCAAGCTGCACTCGGATGGTCTTGAGCTGGAATTCATCGACGGAACTAGCCTTGACGGGCTGCACGTGGCCAGTCAGTGATGGCATTGACGAGGAGGACGTCAGCGAGTGTACGGAGCCCGGAGACTCGACAAAGAGCGTCGGCGAGCGTTGATAGGTGCTCGCAGTGCTAGCGCTCGATAGAATCGACACATCGCTCGCTGCTCTTCGGAGCTCCTCGGCAGATGCGGTGTCTGCACTTTGCAGTCCGTCGCTCAGTGTCTGAGAAAAGAACATCTCCGCAATGATCTCGGCAAACTGATGGAACTGCAGCCAAATCTTCGTTCATGAAACACAGCAGCAACGAGTTCGTTAACAGGGCACGGCAGCATTTCATGATTGCAACTCATGCCTTCGTACCGTGTACAACCGCCGCAGTTTGCGCTGCCGAGTAGCAATCGTCTCATTCCGATCTTCGAGGGACCTAGATCAACCAACCCATTGCATTAGATCAAGCGTCCAAATACACCACGCATCATGCGCGATGAAACGCACCGTAAGCACATGCTCCACTCATTGATCCAGTCCCGCTCCGCCATCTCCAGCGCCAGCTCTCGTCGCGCAGTGGCCCCAAGCGACAGGATGCGCTTCAGATTCGCCATCCACGCGCGCCTACCTGCTGCGTTCTCGTCTGTTGCAACCATCGCGGTTTGTCATGCAACAGCAGCACTTTAGCATTGGCTAGCATCGACCGGATGTTGAGGCTTGTAGGCGCAATCAAGTGTGTATCTCTTCCTTGATAGGACCGCAGCGTACCTGCTGCATCCATCATGCACTCTAGCCACTCTTGGGCGTCCTCATGTGTGGGAAAGCCCACCGTGAACGTGTTATCGCTCGAAGTGATCTCGAAGTAGTAATAGCCGTGCGCGTGGTTGATCACTGGCGAAATGTCCGACTTCAAGTGCAATCGCGCAGCATACGCAACAACAATCAGCACACTTTCAGCAGCAACAACCCAGTCCCACTTGGTCCACACAAACCTTGACGAGGTCGATGTCCTTGGCCTTTGCCCTACAACATCGCCGTCTCGGCCGTCCACGCCCTCAAGGTCAGTACACGTAGGCAACAACGCGCGGCGGCCGTCACCGTATCGTGTGTGGAACGCACATGTCGGGCTTCTTCTTGTACCGCAGGAAGCCGTCCGCCGTCACCACCGCTGATCTGCCGCACGCAACAAACAGTCCCTGACGTTGTCAGCGGGAGGCGCATTCAATGTGTCGACTCTTAGAGAAGCCAAAGCCACCTACCGACTCCGCCACTGACGCAGAAAGCCCGCGTTGCGCTTCCACAGCGTGCCGCTGACCCGCGGCGCGTCGTGGGCCGCCATCGCCCTCGGCTTCTTCTGGGGAACGATCGAGTGCTTCGCCCCTGCGGTCGGTCGGTCGCTTAGTCGTTCGGTCGGCCACCAAAAGGACGGATTGTTGCACACCCCGCTGTGTTCAGACAACTCTTCATGAGAGTGACCGGGTTGGTTTCGAGTGACATGTCTCTTGATTAAGGGATGCTCCAAAACAAGATGGGGACAGCATTGTGCATGATTGGTTGACAATGTGTACAAGAGACCAGTTTCCAGCCAATCACTAAATCTTCTTTATCAGCCAATCATGTGACTGGGGTACAAATATATATGATTTAGCATCACATGGTGAGACTTCCGGCTTGACTCGATACATTATTCAAGATCAGCTCTCGAACCGGAATAGAATAGTGCCTCCCTTCCCATTGGCAAGATTGCGCAACAACCACGTGGAAACCCATGTGCCACAATTTTCCCACCACATGAGAATTCCGCAGCACGGGGACTCTAATCCAGCTGTCAGTCCCTACCCACGCATCCATCATGTCTGCTTGATGAATCTCCATCCATCCGGGCCGCTGGGCGCCCCAACATGCGTCCATTCGCCGTTTTCCGCCGCCTCCCACGCACACGCCACCCGCTCCCGCCCGCCCAACGCTCGCTCCTCGCCATGTCGGCGCCCCACGCCGCTCCGTCCGCCGCCGACGACCGCCAGACTAAGCGCATGCGCCTCGAGAACCGCCGCGTGACGACCATCCTGCCGCTCGTGCCGCCCGCCTGCGTCATCGAGGAGCTGCCCGTGACGCCCGAGGTGCACACGACGGTCGAGGGCGCGCGTGCGGCCGTCTCGCGCGTGCTGCACGGCAAGGACGACCGCCTGGTGGTCGTCGTCGGCCCGTGCTCCATCCACGACGTAGACGCCGCGCTCGACTACGCGACGCGGCTCAAGCAGGTGGCGGACGAGCTCTCGTCCGAGCTGCTCGTCATCATGCGCACGTACTTTGAGAAGCCGCGCACGACGGTCGGCTGGAAGGGCCTGATCAACGACCCGGACCTCGACCAGTCGTTCAACATCAACAAGGGCATCCGCGTCGCGCGCAAGCTGCTGCTGGACGTGAACGCCATGGGCCTGCCCGTGAGCCTCGAGTTCCTCGACACCATCTCGCCGCAGTTCACGTCGGACCTCATCTCGTGGGGCGCCATCGGCGCGCGCACGACCGAGTCGCAGCTGCACCGCGAGCTCACGAGCGGCTTGTCGATGCCGGTCGGCTTCAAGAACGGCACGGGCGGCGACATCAAGATCGCCGTGGACGCCGCCGTCTCGGCCTCGTGCCCGCACAACTTTCTCGGCCTGAACGAGCACGGACTCGCGGCCATTGTGCGCACGAGCGGCAACTCGGACTGCCACGTGATCCTGCGCGGCGGCTCGAACGGCCCCAACTACGAGGACAAGTGCATTGACGCGGCCGCCGCCATGTTGGCCAAGGCTAAGCAGGCCACCAAGGTCATGGTCGACTGCTCTCACGGCAACTCGCGCAAGGTGCACGCCAACCAGATCAAGGTCGCGCGCTACCTGGGCGAGCTCGTGGCTGGCGGCAACCAGAACGTGCTGGGCCTCATGATTGAGTCCAACATCGTCGAGGGCAACCAGGCGCTCGGAGACGACCCGTCGGCGCTCGTGTACGGCAAGAGCATCACGGACGCGTGCATTGGCTGGGAGGACACGGTCGTAGTGCTCCGGGAGCTCGCCGAGGCCGTCAAGACGCGCCGTGCCGACCCCGCCAACGCCGCATAGACGGAGAGAGGCGTGTGTGGGCTCTGCGGCGGCGGCGGCGGCTGTATTTACAATCATACATGGATAGAGAACACATTCATTAGCATAATAGGGAATCCGATAGCCTCCATTGCCAACTCTAGAAGGGCGTGCGCGCATTAGACTGGGGGTTATGGGTTCTGGCGCGGCAACGAGGAGCTCCAACAATTGCCGACCGACGTCTGTGCACGACAAACAGGTGACGTCCGACATCTCAAAGAACCGTCCTGAACGTCCGTCCAGCCACGTCAACTGGGAACGCCACTAGCATCACAAACTGTCCGACTCGGGGATACTCGTCCGCGCTGGCAAGCTCATGCGCGCACGTCGGCGATTCCGGCGCCTACTGGGCGAGGCGTCCGTCGTCTTGTCTGCCAAGGAGGCCCACTCGAGCACCAGCGTGTCCTTGCCGTGAAGACTGCGCACCATTCCAGACAACGGCCATCCCCAGCAGTAGGTTAGCCACACTTCGTCGTCAGCCATCCATCAACAGGCAAGAAGGCGGACGTACTTGATCGTCTGCGAGCAGATGCGAGGGTCCTCTTCTAGCAGTGCGAGCACCTTCGGCCACGTCGTGTCGCGCAGGCGCTGCCGCTCGAGCGGCGGGATGGCGTGCACATCTAGCAGGTCCTCGCGCAAATGTGCGGCAGGGTACAGTCGCTGGGGCCCGTCCGCGCGGTGAAGCAAGGCGAAGCGCGCCTCCTTGTACAAGCGGTCGATGAGCTGCCGCTGGCCTCGTGTCGTCAACGATCGGATGCGCCAAAAGCCGGCGATTGTGCTCAGCAGGATTGCGCCTGCAATCAGGTACACATGCGAGTACAAGCGGTGCTGCGCCTGGCAGGTCCACGGAGCGAGCGCCGTGCCGACGTAAATAATCCCGTGGCCCTCTTCTCCGTCAATGTCGCCGCCCACAAAGATGTCGCGGAGATTGCGCAGCGCCATGACGAGCGCGCGGTTGAAGACATAGTCGCGAGGGAGGTCCAAGACCGCGCTGCCGTAGCGCACTGTGCTCGCCACGAACGCGCGGAGCTCCGAAATGAGAACTTGGACAGGCGTTGCCAAGTCGAAGCTGGTCGCGTTCTCGTGCTTGAGCAGTGCTGGAGTCAAGTACGACCAGACTGAGATATCCTGGCACGTCCGGTCGGTGACTCGGCCAACGACAAACTGCTCGATGCCGCTGGCGATGCGCACCAAGTCCTTGCGGACATCGGGGTTCTCCACACACACTCCGTTATGAAGCTCGTATGGCGCCGAGCACGATAGCACGTCTCCGCCCAAGCAGTTGCCGTACAGTGGGCATGGCTGGCACGATGGGCGCTCCGTCAGCGCTGATTGAGCCACATATGGTTGCAGAGCACTGGCCTGGGTCAGTTCCTGGATCGAACTGATTGCGCGCGTCTCACTGTCGAGGTCGGTCCATGTGCTATCGCAGTATGGAGGCCGCGGCTCGGACAACCGGCGCATGTACGGGACCGTGACGACCACCGTGCACAGGAGCAGCGATCCGGCGACGAACCAGAGCAGGAAGTACCGCCATGTCACGTCCTTGATCTCGCGCAGCCGCGATAGGAGCGCTTCTGTCGACTCGGCGTCGCTGTCAGCCTCCTCCTCAATGACATTGACGCCGCTGCCCAGCGCTTCGTCCTCGTCCTCTTCCTCCTCCACGGCTTCTTTCCTCGGCGATGGCTCCCTTGCCGGCGAATCTTTCGTCCTCTCGATTGACATGACGGGGGAGCGAACCCGGATGGGTGAATCGCGGAACTGGAGCAGACTCGTGGCATCCTCGAGGCTAGACGCCGTGGTCGAGCCCCCTCCGTGGCTCATGCTCGCCAGATCGTCGCCGAAATGGGCCGCGTCGCTTTCCCACTTGGCTGTCATTTCCCGTACCGAGTACTTCTTCCGGCGCGCAATGAGTCGCCGACGAAGGAAGGACTGCTCGCGCTCTTCGCTGTCGGTCCGCGCCTGCTCCGCGGGGAACCGGCGACCGGCGCGCGGTGTGTTCGTGGTCAAAAGCGTGTCCAGGATGTCGCTGCCTTCCACCGTCTCTAGACACGACAGGTCGGGCGTGCGACTCAGATCCACCATGCCGTCCGTCGCCGAATGGCGCTGGATGTACTCCCACGTGTCTCTCCCGGCGTCTTCTCCGTATAGCCGGCGATAGAGCTGCTGCTGCGTCGCCGTCTCGACATTGAATGGGCGAGTCGGCGTCACTACAGCAGCCGATTCCACATCTTCGTACGCACGCACGGTCGGGTCCTATATCCGCCGTACACATGCATAAAACGTGACCATCACACGAACATTGCCGTAGTGCGAGGGAGAATCAAGTCGCCAGAACGCACCTTGTACCGGCTAAACAGCGAGACCGTGCGCGCTCCTTGGTCGCTGGACGCGTCGCTTCCTCGATTTAAGCCACTACTCGCTTGCAAGCCGTCACTGACGCGACCCACGTCGCCTTCTTCGCTGTCCTTCTCGAAACGCCCGTCTTCGATAGGAGGGAACGACAGCTCGCGCGGTGCCCTGCGCTCTGCTGCGACCGCCACGGCCGGGCGCTTGTAGCTCAGGTACCGCGTCGATTCTCCATGTCCGGTCTCATCTTCACGCGCAAACGTAGCAGGAGACGACCGCCGACGCCGCTTGTGCGCTGCCGCCTCGCTTCCGTCGGTCGCCTCCGCCTGTTTCCGCTTTGCGCGCGCCTCGAACTCGTAGGAGCGGCGCGACAGCGGGACTGCCCGGATCCGCTCCTGCTGCGCGCGCCGCTGCTCTTTCTCAGCGCGGCGCAGGCTGCTCACGGGCGACAGGAACACGCCGCCCTCTCCATCGTCCATAGTGGCGCTGTCCCCTCCCCCCGAAAACTGCTTTTGCCGCTGGTTGCCTTTATAGATGGATTTGAAAATGCAAATGCGTTGCATATTGAATCCAATATGTAGTTTAAGTGGTCACTTGTTGTGTTTCAACAAAGTACTTTGCTGCTGGGATATGATTGATTTAGGTATACAAGTCCCGAATTTTTGGGAACATGTTCTATTCGGGACGCGGCGTTTCTCCATGGATACACGCACTCGTTGAAGTCAAAATTAGCCGCGTCGACGCTCTTCTCAAGCGCTGTGCCTGCTCTGCATTCTTCTCTCTCTCTCAGTGACAGCGACGGCAATGGCGGAGTACGAGCAGCATGAGGAGCAGCAGCAGGGCGAGGCGAGGACCAAGCTGCCCTTCTACACACCGCGCGAGGTGGCGGCCCACAATCGCGCCCATGTACGTGAAGAGCGTCCCCTCGGCGAGTGTTTTGACGCCCACAATGGCCCGGACACTCAACTGCTGCATGCTTGTTCGCTATTATAATAGGACTGCTGGGTGTCTGTGAACCACCGCGTGCTGGACGTGTCGGAGCTGGTCCAGGAGAACCTTGGTGAGCGCGGCCGCATCCATGTCGGGCTGTGGTGGTGGCGGTATCTGACAACCGCGGCCTGCCAGGGATGCTCGTGCAGCCGATCATCAACCACGCTGGCGAGGACATTTCGCATTGGTTCGACCCCGACACGGAGGACGTACGTGGCTTCTACTCATTTGAAGCCTATGGCGAGCAATGACACTGACTCGCCGTGTATTGCCGAGCCACAGATCAAGAGCCACGTCGACCCGGAGCGGGGCATCGAGCTGCCGTTCGTGCCATACGGACGCTTCCTCCACGTCCCACCGCCGGAACCCATGGCGTCGTGGAGCACCGAGTCGCTGTTGCCGTGGTGGCGCGACCCCAAGTACGTCGTGGGCAAGCTCACGCGCAAGGTGCGCTGGCTCGAGCTCGTCAACGTGCTGACGCAGCAGCACCACGACCTCGAGGTGTGCGCCGAAGAGACGCTCGCCGACATCCAAGCGCGCTACCTGAAAAGGTTCAACTCGCACGCGGCCAGCTACACGTGGAAGCACCTGGACGACGGCGACTTCCTGCCGCTCGACATGAGCAAGACGCTCGAGGAGAACGGCGTCCAGGACGACTCGCCGCTGCTCGAGCAGCTCGACATGGACGAGCAGCAGTACAAGCCCATCATCCACCTCTACTACAACGACGACCTGACCGTCATCTAAGGAGCAGCTTTTGTTTTCGTAACAGAAGGCAATGACCACGGGTTTGGCTCCGCATCCATTGAAGATCTCGGAGAAGGAAGGGTCGTTTCGTCAAAAGGTCGCGAAAGTGTTGGCTCATTACTCCTCCGGTCGAGCTCGGAAGAAAACACTCTGTGTGTGACTGCAGCGTCCATGATAACCAGGACCGTCCCGCCGTGTGCTGGCTCAAGCGCGGTGAAGGAAGGCGCGCGGGGGAAAAACAACCAGGCGCACGGCTGGACCTCGGCGGAGATCCTTCGCCAGTCACAGGCTATAAGGTGGGGACTAGCGCTCGGCACTGACAACAGTTCGATCGTTTGATGCTATTGCGCCACTATATAGCTTGCAATCTGACCGGTCCGTGTGTGTTTGTCACGTGATCTCTCTCTAACTAACGGTAGCATTGCTGGCGTCTTGGGACAGATTGGTGTGCACACAACGGACGTCGAAAGTGTTGTTTACTATTTATGCTAATGCACCGCGGGCTTCGCTTCGCTTCTGTATCGCAGCCACTGTCTCGGAGCACGCGCTCGAACTGCTCAAGGAGTTGCAGAGCGAGAGCTTGGACCTCGACCAGCGCCTTGACGGAGTCCGAGCTCGGATTTCTGCGATAGCGAGGCATCTCGACAGCGACCATCCACAAGCGGCGGACAAGCCTCAAGACGGCAAACAACTCGACGAGAATGGATGCTGCAACAGCTCGGAGCTCGAAGCGACGGCAGTTGGTACAAACTTCGGGATGCCTTCTGCCGTTCGGGTAGCCTACGACGCGTGTGAGCCTGCTCCAGCGCTCCACACGGTACAATCTTACCGTTTTGGCCGCGTGATTGGCGTTTTATGAGGCATTCTGACATCTTCTTTCTTTGCAGCTTGATCGCTTTTGCAGCAGCAACGTATCAGCGTCGCCGACCGCTTCAGCCATCTCTAGCGCCACCTCCAAGTACAGCGACCCCGAGTTCGTCGTGAAGGAGTGGAAGGAGCGCAAGGACCGATCCAGGAAGCTCAAGGCGGAGCGCCGTCGACAGCAGACGCCACGGTCCGTTCAACAGCCAGATGACCAACCACGACGCGGTGTGACGCCCACAAGCTCGGCTGCTCCGTCGTCCAGCGATGCCGCAGACCAGAAGCTCCAATTCCTGCGCATCCGCTCGTGGAAGGAGGTCTACGGCACAGGCGAGGGCAAGGAGCTCGCACGCCAACAACAACAGCAGCAGCAACAACAGCATCCAGTGCGTGAGCGCGGCTCTGGTCTTCTGGATTTGCGCAAGCGGTCGAGGAAGAGCTTCTCATCGGTCGCGAGTGACGCTCTGGGAGAAGATGTGCAAACTGCTTCATCGGCGTTGATGGCACCAAGTCCACTGTCCAGGAGCAAGACTCGCGAGTCGATTGGTGAGCTGCCGAAGCCGCCAATCGCCCTCCTGGCGGTGCCTCCACCGCCACCAGAGGCGCCTCGGGGTGCCTTCATGCAAGAGATGGATGACGAAGAGCTTGCGACTGAGATGGACGCGTTCGACTTGAACCACACGGGAACTCACGACGCCACTCGCGCACAGCTCCTCGGCAACGGAGACGACAACCCGGAAGGGTTTGCAGATCACGGCCTGTCGTATTACCACGACCCACAGAACTACGCCGTCATTCCTCCTCCGCCGCCGCCGCCACCGCCACTGCCCCCAATGGATGAGGTGGCGCCAGTTGAGTTACTCCAAGAACAAGTTGGCGACCGAGCGTCGGACAATGACGACGAGGACTTCATGGAGTGCGTGGACATTGACTCGGGCGACGCGGACGAGATGATTCCTCCACCTCCTCCGCCACCTTTGCCTGAAGACGAGCAACACAACAGCGAGTGCTACGATGTAAGCGACGAGCAGCCACACGAAGCGCGGGAAGCCCAGTCGCCGCTTGATCTACCGAAGAGCTCAACCGGTGGCATGTTGCACGACATCCGCCTGGGCGTCTCACTGCGACACGTAAAGGTAAGCGGCCGAATGTTCATTTCACCATCCATGCCATGGCTAATCGATTAGAGCGCTAACTCTTGTTCGCATGCAGACTGATCCGTGTGAAGTACCGCGCCATGAACCGCCAGCACCTTCAACGAGCTCGCTGCTGCAGCAAATCCTCGAGAAGCAGAGGAACCTCCGCAGCGTGGAGGCTCGACCGGCGCCGCGCCGCTTTCAGGCGCCGAAAGGATACAGCTCTGCCTCGCCTGGAGGGGTATTCGCCGACTCGATCGCGCGGATCCTGGAGCGCGGCACGGCCATGGCGTACGAGTCGGACAGCGCCGAGTCGAGCGCCGAGGACGAGTGGTGAGGCCGTGGCGTGTGTGAAATGAAGAGCGTGCAGAGTCTACCCACCGGTGGTTCGTCATTTGGAGGCAGATGCAAAGCCTGGACCTGTGAGCATTGTTTCGCTCTCTCAACCATGGATTGTCTTGAAGACACGCCCTCGACACATTCAGTGGATGAAAAGATAGATGCCTTTGGGACTTTCGCACCAAGTATCCTGTGCCATAATGGAGCGCATGTGATCTTTGCTTTGGCCGGCCCTTCGCGACGGTTTGATGCACAGCCGCGTCGCGAGCAGTCAGTCGGGCGCTAACAGTCGGTCGGTCACTAGCTCGCCAGCTCGCGATCTTTCGCTACTACTGGGCAGTCAGCCCTTCGAGGATCGCCCCGTGGGTCGTGGTGCGATCTAGCGTGCCAAGAGGCGGCCGACCGGTCCGAGGCGTCGCGGCAAACAAGATCCAGCAACAGCAACACCGGAAGGCCATTCCATCCAGTCAACGCGTGCCTCGCACCACCGCGACGCGTCGCGTTTGATGCGAATCATTGGCGTGGTTGACTTGAAAATTGTATGGATTCAAACGTGCGGTCCTCGAAAAGCGAATCTTTCGACGAGCCGCCGCTGCTGCCGTGGCGCTCGACGAGGCTCGCTCTTATCAAGCGACGGGCGGGTCTGGATCCGCTTTGGCCATGGAGGTCACTTTGCGATTTGCCGCGTGCTGAGCCCAAGACTCGTCCTCGCCGCCAGCTCCAAACTCGCACGGTTCACTGCCACCATGAGGGTCTCCCTCGCCGTCTCCGTGCTCGCGGCGGTAGCTGCGCTCGCGTCCGGATCGACTCCGACGACCAAGCTCGTGCCCATGCGGGACACGGTGCTGCCGACGTGGTCCCAGATCTCGCACGGCGCGTCCACGGTCAAGCTCACGACCGTGCAGCTGTACTGGACCGAGCTCGAGGAGGCCGACGTGGCGAGGTACTCGTCGGGGATGCCGACGAGCGCCAAGAAGAAGGCGGCCAAGAAGCGCATCGTCAAGTACTACAACGCGGCCGAGACGTGCCTCAAGGCGCACTCGCTCAAGAAGAAGTTTGGCAAGAAGAAGTACGAGAAGATCATGACCAAGGTCGGGAAATGCCTCTCGTTCTGGAAGAAGATGCCCAAGTTCTACGTCTCGACCGGCTCAGTGCCTGCCGTCGAGGCGCTCGATGAGACGGACGACGATAGCGACGTCGCCCCGGTCATCACTTCAGAGGCGGAGGAGGAGGAGGAGGACAATGACGACGAGGTGTCCTCCATGACGACGACGACATCTACCGACGAGCAGCCTGCAATTGAGTTGACAAACCAGGATCCCATCGTTGAGTCAACGTGGCAGCCACCTGCTGAAGAATCTCCCATCGAGGAGGAGCACTACGAGGCGCCGATGGAGCACTACGAGGAGCCGACGGAGCACTACGAGGAGCCGATGGAGAACCATCACGTGGAGGAGCCGACGGAGAACCATCACGTGGAGGAGCCGACTGGTCTCGAGCCCATGGACTCGGAGAATGTCAAGAGCACTGCGGAGCAACCCGCCTTCGAGACGCTGGAGGACTTCGGTGTCGCTGTGCCTGCTTCGGAGCAGCACGAGATGGAGCAAGCGGAGCTGGTGCTCGAGGAGCCGCTCATGGTCGGCGGAGACGCTTCGAGCCTGCCACCGCCCGAGTGGATCCTGTACGGCCCCGACATGATGGAGGAGCCTCCCGTCACGTCGCTGCGCGGCGCCGAGTACCCGTTCAGCCCGGCGTCGTCGCTCGTGCCACCGTTCTGGGCGCTCGACTTTGACGCGAGTGGCTTCGTGTCGCCGCATGAGTGGGGCAACTACATCGAGACGCTCAAGGGGCTCGCGCTCGCCGAGGTGGCCAAGGTGCGCGACGGCTGGGCGCTCGAGATGCTCACGAGCATCGTCAACTATCACTACGCCAACCTGGGCGACTGCATCGGCCATCACTTCACCGAGGTACGGCTGTGCTTGCTATTGTCGCGTATCATCAATGCGTGGACTGGAGTTAGGCTCACATCTCTATCGTCTGGTGGCCGCAGATGAGTGCTATGGACTTGAGCGAGGACACATTCGCACCGCTCAGCGCGTGGGTGCAGGGCAACTGCTACGTCAAGTTCCGCTACTCGCTCTTCGCCGGGCCGCCGCCGTTCGAGTGGATCTCTCGCTGGGAGCCGACCGTCACGGCCGCGCAGGTCGAGAGCTGGTTCACCGACAAGCTCGACACGGCGCGCGCCGACCTGGCCAACGACCGCATCTACGACGCGACGCACGAGAGCGTCGCCGTGCACGAAGCCATCGCCACGTGCGTCTACGCCACCCTGCGCAAGGACGTACGTACTCGCTTGGCTGTGACTCATGGCGGTGGTCGCTTCGTCTCTGACGCTCCGCCTCGGGTTATTTGTGGTCCCATAGAGCACGGCCGTGGTCGACCGCGACGCGTACTACGCCGCGCTCCACGAGATCATCAACTGCGCGGCCAGCTCAGCCTAGGCCGAAGCTGCGCAAGTGCCTGGCGCGTGTTGTGCCGTCCAAGTCGAGCAGGAGTCTTCTCCACCCCTTGCCCCCTCCTGCCTTTGCGCTGCTGTCGATCTCTATTGCATCTACACCGAGGCGTCTTTCGTCGTAAAGATACCCAATACATCCCCAGTTCGCGCCAGAACAATCGCTTCCATTCGTCTTGGGAGTGTTAGTGCATGACCCGTAGAGTGAAAAAGTTGCTTCCCAGACTGCATGATGTGGTCACCCAGAGTGATTCTGGCTAGAGTCGACTCGAAGCACAGCGTCCAAGTCAAATGTCGGCAACTGAATTCGCTAGTCCAGCCCTCGCTCACTCGCGTGATGCCTAGATCCTAACCTCTGCAGCGCTAACAATGGTAGCACACGTGTTGTCTGTCCTTCGGCGGTGGCTTGCTGAACCATCTGGAAACCACAGCTTCAGGCGCTGTCCAACTACGCAGAGACGCCGCTGTTGTTGCGGCCGCGACCGCCGCCGCCACCGCCCCGACCGCCGTTCCAGCCGCCGCCGTTACGGTACCCGCCGCCACCGCCATTACGGCGGCCGCCACCGCGACCACCACGGCCACCGCGGCCGCCTCGGAAGTTTCGCCGGTTGTTAAGCCCAACCGCGCCAAACGTCTCCGTGTTCAGGCGGCGCTCGTCGCTCGCCGTCAGTCGGCCCTTGTTGCCGCCCTCTAGCCGATCCAGCGCGTCGCACGAGATCGTGTCAAAGAACGAAGATTTCTGGTACGATCCCTGCTCCATCGGGAAAAGTTCACGAAGCAGTCAGTACCACAGCTATAGCAAAAGAGGGCCGAGAAGATCGGGCGGGCGCACCTTGGTCTCCTGCTCTTCGATCTTGGAGAACTCGGCCTCCTTGTTGAAGTCGTTCAGACGCTGCTCAAAGTTGAAGTCGGCGATGGTGGCCGCCTCGGGCGCCTCCTGGCTGTCGCCAGGCACGCGGCGCTCCTTGCGCTTGAGCAGGTGGCCGCCCATGCCAGGAATGGTGCGGTTTCCTTGACCAGCCTGCTGCTGCTGTTGCTGCTGCTGCTGCCGACCGCGGGTAGCGGAACGCTCGCTTGCTTCCGCCACGGACGGCGACATGAACACGCTTTGCTGGGTCTGAGAAGGCTGGCGTGGCGACGGTATGTGCTGCGCGTGAGCACTTGACACCGACCCCGGCGTCAGCAGCACCGGCGCCGCCGGCTTGGCCGCTTGCACGGGGGGCTTCACAGGCGACGGCGGCGCTTGCGGTGGCTGCATCGGCGGCACCGAGGGCGGCATGGGAGGAGCTGGGCCGGCCGCAGGAGGTGCAGGCATCGGGGGCAGCGGCGGCGCCGACGGGGGCGGCGGCATGTGCGGAGGAGGCGCAGCGTACGCGCCGGGGTAGGCGCCAGGCTGCGGCGGCATGGGCGGGGGCGTGGGTGGCGGCGCGGCCTCGCACACGTGCAGATCCTTGATCTCCGAGGCCTTGAAGGTCGCGTACTGCAGCACGTGCGGCGAGGGCGGGATGTGCTCCGGTCGGCGGCCCTCCGTGCCGAACGAGCGCACGTGCTGCAGCGCCACCATGCTCTGGCGCGTGTCAATGTTGAACAGGAAGCCCTCGTAGCGGATGTCCGTCTTGGAAATGAGCGAGATGCGAGAGCCAATGTACGGGATGCCGTCCTTGGGCGCGCCCGCGTCGGTTGGGGGCGCCGGGCCCGGAGGCGGCGGTGGGGGCGGCGCGTGCTGCATCCCGAACGCTTTGAGCATACAACAAACGCAAGACGGTTCGAGAACGGACAACGACGCAAGATGACGGGATAGTTAGGCGCGCATTCGCGAGAGCAGCAGCGAGGATGGCCAGGAAGAGCGCCGCATGCACGTACGGGGGCAGAGAGGGCAGTGGGCAGAGGAGGATACCGCGGGGAGCCTGCTGGGGGGAGCGCGGAGTATCTTCCTTTCTAACGAGAGGAATAAACGGAATCAATTTTAACCTCAGAAATATGAATAAAAAACCTACGTTTTATACAGTCAAACCTGCCGATAGGCCAACCATTCCACCATATAATCCGTCAAATTTTATATTTTGATTTGTCGAAGAGCAGATAGCGTGTACTGATTTTGCTAGAAGGAACGCGACAAGCAAGACCGCAGCATCACCTTGACTGCAACCGCTTGCGAAATCAAAGCGGGTTCGTACCAGTGCTCCTTAAGTATAGCAATGGCGGGTCGATCATGCACATTAACCCTATTAGAGGGCTCATGCACACGCTGCAGCTATCAACAGACTTCCACCATTATCCAAAAGTACCATGCCCGCACCGCCGCCAAAGATTCGCAACCGCTTGACGCTCAAGAACAAGTCCATACTTTGCGCATACGCTAGAACTGCCCGTGGCGGCCGACTGCCCACGCAAGAAGAAGTCGCCAGATGGGCGACTAGCGAGTTCAACCTACCCAGACCTCTGTCCGCCAAGGCCGTGGCCAACACGCTCAAGGCGGCGTCCAAGCTCCAAGGACTACCAGAGCCCCACCTCGCCCGCAAGACTTTCGTGACAGCCTTTATCCAGGCTCGGGACAACATAATCATACCAAAGTTTCGCGCGATGGAGGAGGTGTTAACGGAGACGCGGTCAAAGAGCTCGCCCGCGCCGTTCTGCCCTCCACCACCGCTGCCCGCGGCAATTTCGCTCACGTTTTCGAACGGCTGGCTGCAGGTGTAACCGGGCTCGGTTACAGTGGCTTACACTGGCGCTTAGTATAGGAAGCGTAAGTTAAATATAAAATCTATTCGAATTTCGAATAGAGTTTTACAACTAACTAAAACTAAGTCTTTGGTTGAGGGAAAATTGAGAACTGAATTGAATGATGTTAAGGCGCCCCGCAAGGCGGGCGCCATGGTTTCTACCTCTGAAACTAAGTACAAACTGTGACAGGCTCTCGTTGTTGGACGTGAGAGCCCGACGTGCATCCGTGCACGCTGGTTGGTAGAAAGCCCCGGGCTTTCTGACCAATGGAAAGACTGAAAGAACGAGGACCAGCCTAATCCAGGCTGTCCTAAAATAGGCAAGGACTAATGTAGGCCACACTAGTCAGGTAGAACCATCCCCATGTGGTGTACCTTACACCACATGCAAGCACGCCGTATTTACGTGTAAATACAAATATTTACAGCGCGCTTGTGGCGTACCCCAGGTACGCCACGTGTAACCCCGTTACATGACCAGGTTGGCACGAACCTGTATCATCACTGTGGGTACGGGCTACTGTCACTCAATAGAGACGCGTTCTTTATGGAGCGCTAAACTGACGAGCCACTTTTGTATTATTAGTCGCAATGATCA